>PVKH010046712.1:0-10331 GCA_004027955.1 Chaetophractus vellerosus | reverse complement strand
ACTATGACGGTGCCTCAGCGTGCACTATAGTGCCGCAGAAGATACAGCCAGCAGCGCTGACAAGGGCACAGGCTGCGGGGAATTAGGATTTCATTCTGCAGGCATGAATAAATGAAGGATCTGAAGCATTAAAAAATCATCTGATGGCCCAAAAACATATTTTTTAAATGTGTTCAGATGCTACAAACTGAAAAATGTATATAGTTAATCTCTTCAGAGACAAGGGCATGTTTAATTTCTGAAGTACTAAATGCATAATCTAGCTTGTGCAGCTTCAAACATTCACCATTTAAATTACCCTACTCAGCCGGAAGATGACATCATACGGTCAACTGTAAGTCATAGAGCCCCTGGCGCCTGTTTTTGGACATGTGATTATGTGAAGGGTATAAGCCAAGCAAGTCCCCCCAACCCACTATTGCCCCGTTTTATCCTTGCTCTCACTTCACAAGTGCTCCATTTCCTGTTTACAAGCTTCAGCTTTTTTCCTGTTTTCTGTTCCCACTCTCCACTCAGTGATTATATTGAGGACACAATTGAAAACAAAAGGTTGGGCGAGAATTCCAATAGGTGTAATTAATGTCAAGTGCTCCTGCAAGAGGCACTGCTTGCCTGCCTTCTCCACCTGCCTGCTGCCTTCCCTGGCTGCCTCTTACTGCCTGTCCATCTGCTGAGAATGTGCATCCAGAAAGCATCACTTTACCTCCTGAGAGGCACCTGAGCCCTCTTTTCCTTCTTAAGTGAGGCTCTCAGAGCGTCACTTTACAGGCGCAATTAGTTAAGTGTTGTGATGCCATGGAGAGCACACACACCAGTTCCTAACAGCATTTTCAGTATCTCAGGGTGGTCTGTTCATATTCATCGAGTTGGAGCAATAAATACAAAAAGAATCTCAATCCTAGACTTTGCATATCAGTAGAAAGTGTGTGCCAGAAACCAGTATTTTCTTTTCTTGCTGTCTTAGTTTGCCAAGCCGCTATAACAAATACCACACAATGGGTTGACTTAAGCAACAAGCATTTATTGTCTCATGATTCTGGAGGCTAGAAGTCCAAAGTCAAAGTATCGGTAAGGCCGTGCTTTCTCCTGGAACTCTGTAACGTCCTGGTGCAGGCTTGCCGGCATCCTTTGGGGTTCCTTGGCTTGCATCTCGGCCTCCTGTCACAAGGGAAGGTCCTTGATCTCTTCCCGTGTGTTTTTCTCTGACTTCTAACTTTTTATAAGGTCTCCAGTAATATGGATTAAAGCCCACCCTGATTCAGTTTGGCCGTAGAAGATCTTATTCACAAATGAGTCCACACCTTAACTGATAGTACGTCTTCACATTCTCCTATTACAAATGGGTCACGCCCCCAGGGACACTGACTACGATTAAGAACATGTCTTATTTCAGGGTACCGAATTCAATCTACCACACTCGCCTTATTTCCATCTCAACAGCTAAAAAGTACTTCTCAATTTGTCTATCATAAAGCTATCTATTCCTCTATGTAATTTATTTTAAACAAAATATGTCATCGTGTTTATCATTAGATGATGACACATTGGCCACTATAAATTTCTGTGCTCTATGCAGACCTTTATGTGGAGGCAAATAGACATAAAAGGATTTTCCCAGCACCTTTTCTGACCAAGTGCACTTAAAAAAAAAGGCACTTCATTTGCTTTAAAAAGCAGAATATTAGTGATAAGACATGCTAACAACAACAAAAAGTAAAAACTAGCAGAGTAAAAGGAGAGTAGGAATTTGAAATTTTATAAGTACTGAAATGGCGATTAGCCCCAGTGCAGAGCACATTGTTCCTGGCTGCCCAGTGGTCTCAGATAGGTGCCGAGAAGAAGGGAATCAGGCAAACTAATTATAAGTGGTAATAATTTAATGTGTTTTATCCCTGAAGAGTATTTTCAATTTCAAAACAAACTCTTGGAGTTGTGATGAGTTAAAACATACAGATGCACACATTCACATACAGAAATGTCTTTCTGAAGGTGGAGTTTGAGCTAATAGAGCAGGGAGATTAAGGAAGTTATTTGAGGGAAATTATGAAGAAGGGGCGCCAATGCTCCTCAAAATGTATAGCAAAAGTGTTGCCTATCCCATAACATTAAAAAGTAGCTCCCTGTTTACCTCTAGCTGGACAAATTTTCCTTGATGCTTAGTGAAAAGGACTATAAGTACACATCCTCCTCTATTGATCACTCCTGAAAACCCACAGATTTTTTCTAAATCATTAAGATTCAGAGGGATTTTCATTATGTTTATATAAACTATGCCCTTAACATATTGTGGTGGTTTGAAGCTGTACATGGTCCCAGAAAACCATTATCTTAATCCATTCCCATGGGTGTGAACCCACTGTAAATAGGACCTTTGGATGAGGTTACTTCAGTTAAGGTATAGTCCACGTCAATCAGGATGGGTATTATTCTTATTACTGGAGTACATTATAAACAGAGTGAAATTCAGATGTAGAAAGAGAAGGCCAGAAAGCAAGTGGCTCAACATCAATGGAACCCAGAAGAGAAGGGAGAGACCAGGAGATGCCACCATGTGCCTTGTCATGTGACAAACTAAGGACCAAGGATCACTGGCAGCCAGCTCTGGGATGCCAGTCTTCATGAAGAAAACATCATCTTGATGATGCCTTAATTTGGACTTTCTTTTAGCCTCAAAACCATAAACAAATAAATTCCCATTGTTCAATTCATCCCATTTTGTAGTATTGGCTTGAGGAGCCTAGGATATTAAAACATACAATAATAGATAAAACATTAAACAACAATCCTACTTTACACTGAAATGCTATGAGCTGCAACTATGTTGTTCACTGAGGTATGCCCAACACCAAGCCTTGACAAAGGATAGGTGTTCAATGAATGTTTGCCACATGAAAAATAGCCTAGTGTGGTAGACATTAATATCAATATTTTAAAGATGATACTGAGATTCACTGTGATTATGTGACTTGCTCAGGTATGTGTGGTGTTTTCACCTTGCGAGCAAATGAACTGTGGTTTCTTCTGTCTTTGACATCACTAGCTTTGCCTACACTTCTTTCTAAGAAAATATACCATCTATAAACTCTCTTGCTTCGTGAACTCAGTCAGTGTCAGTGCCAATACGATAAAAAATACTTTTAAGCACAAAGCATAAGAACACATTGTGCTAACTACTGATAGATTGCAAAAATAATCCCTGATTTGGTGAAACCAATTATATCATATATATACAAAATATATAAAATAGTAAAATCCTATGAAAAGGTAGCCTGGAAGTAAAGCAAATTGGGATTTTAAATAATTACAATTGGCTCCTACATGCTACCTAGGCTCCTTCTTCATACTAGTTGGGGAAAGATGTGGTTATAATTAAAGTTCTTCTTTTCTGGGGGGTGACTGAGTAAACGTGGATGGGGTAGGAAAGACTAGGCAGAAATGGCAATAAACTCAGTTTTATTCAATGGGAAAGCAGAGGGAGTGTCCTGGCATTTCCAGGATTCTCCCAGCCAGAGTTCTTAGATAAGGCTGCCAAAAGGGGCTCTAGCCAAAGAAAAGATTCCTGAAATTGCTGCCACTGTCCTGGAAGTCCCAGCCAACCACAGGACCCAGAATAACCCCCACTGATATTTAAGCTTTAACAGACCCTCACCACCAGGGGGCATCCAAAATCTGGTTGGGTTAGTTTTAGCAGCTGAACCTTGGGAAAAAAAGGCAGCTTGCCTATTGTGTAGACTTGCCGACAGTTATTTTATTAAACTCCCAATAATGTTAAAATAGTAAGTATTATTATTATTAGACTGGGTTTTATTATATACCAATAATACAAGATAGAATTTAAGAATAGATGCCAAAAGAGAAAACAAAACAAAAATTAAAATTATATGTGAACTGAAAGGAGGAAGAGGTCATGCCTGATTGAAGAAGAGAAAATGAGTCATGGGCCAACTGACATTTGGAATCTGTCCTGAAAGAGAGAGAGAATTCTGGTAGAGAGGAAAGGATATTTCCAAGCACACACAGGCAACAGAATGAACAAAAGCACCAAGGTGACTATTATGAAGGATTAGGCGATAAAGCAAAAGCCTAGTTTGGCTAGATTACAGGATTATGAGTAGGGGAAGGAGGCATTTGGGATTTAAAAGAATGCATACAGATTACAGAGGGTCATAAATGCTCTAGTAAGGATCATGAGCATAATTGGAAGGACACTAGCAGGTAACAGTGTTTTTTGACCATGGGGCAAGAGGGAGTAACACGATCAGACAAGTGTGATGATTCCCAAGTCTAAATTTCTCATTCTAATCTCTCACTCAAATTATATCTCCAAATGCTGTAAAAACATTTCTAATTCACCTTAAAGTAAAGGTCACTTATAATTAACTTAAAATTATTGTCTCTACTTCTTGATTTAAAAAAAGTTGTCAGAGTACAGCTTTGAAACTCAGCATCTCTTGTTATTTTAAGATTCTCCTGGAATCAGTGTCTAGATAGCTAACTTGGACAGAACTAAGGAAGATTTCACATTAGGAAGTTCAAGTAGCGGGGAATGGACAGACCTTTCAAAAAAAAAACCAAATATATCAAATCACTTAGAACATTGAGTGAAATGGAAGCTCAAGACACGCAGATATTCTGCAGAGAAGACAGAATGGCAGCACAGGCTAACAATTAAAAAAAACAGGAAAAGTGATTGCCTAGGCAATAAGTTTAAGCAAGTACTCAAATTTAGGCAAAAAGATAAGAAATCTGTAATAGGTACAAACAAGGTAAGAAGACCAGCAAAAGGACTAAAACATGAGTCCAGGTATGGGGACCAGGAAACATGCTTAGCTTGGCTCTATTAGGTAAGAAATGGATGCAGGGTTCACTTAGTTTTCAGTGTGGGCTGGCTTGGTTCCATGAGCAGGAGTAGAGCTGAGCCTGCAGATGGGGTGAGGAGAAGTAGATTGATTCTGGATGGATGTGGGTGCAGGGAAGCAGCTGGGAAACTCTCCAAATCCATTTGACATTTTCTCTTAATAATTATTTTTCAAACCTTTAATCATTTTGGAATTCTTCTTCATGCCCTTTCTACATTCAACATCCCTATTTCCTTTCTGTAATGAAAGGAAGAAATTGAGATATAGAAATGAGACGGAACTCAGGTCTGCAGAGCAGAGACCACATTTAAGTAATGTATTTTGACACCTGAACAGGAATGACTAGGAATTACATTAAAACCATCAGAAGCTATAAACACAACCTTATAAAACAACCTTATACTGGAAACTGGTATTAATTATATCTACCAAAACTAGAGGAGGTTTTGGAAAAGGCAGTGAAAATGATCAGGATCGAATCAACAGCTGTACAAGAACAATGACAAGAAATGCTGAATTATTAGTTCAATATTAGGCTACTAGAACAAAGAATTAGATGGTTTTGAAATAAATAAAACACAATTGTAGTAGTACTACTGACACCACAATGTTTTCCTGGAAATCATACCATAAAACAGCTTGTTTTCCCCTAGGAGAAATTTTGTAATTGGATGTTGTGTTCCTGAACAAGGATTCATTTAAAAATATATCATAGATATGATCAACAATACGATATAAAGGCAAAGAAAGAACAATGCCAGGCCTCTATAATAATTTAAAATATCATTATATTCCCAGTCCTATAAAATAGGCATAAATGAACAGTACATGTTGACTATGCAAGGAGCTCCAAGTGTACTATAAATTGTATGTATCACACATTTTTGGTGCCTCATAAAATTGACCTATCTAAAAATGAATGTACTTGCCATAAGAATAGTATTTAAACAGTTAATCAATAGTATTGAGTGCCTTCCCAGAATTCAAATGTGTTGTTATGGAAAGTAGTATTTGAACTTGAAAATTGGCAGGCTGGAAGTTTCCTTCAATATCTACTTTCTTTCTTACTATTTATCTATATAGATACACATATAGACAGACAGACATATACATACACATACATACACACATATATAATGCTTGCTTTGCTGCATCAACTCTGTGATATTGGTACAATCCTCATTTTATAACTGAGAACCTAGAGGACAGGCAACTTGTCTTAGGACACACAGCTGATAAAAAAATGGGATCAGTATTCAAAACCAGGATCCTACCCACTACTGATGCTACCTCTCTGGAAAATGGCTTTGTTTTGTTTTCCTCTCACAACTTCCCTGTGACAAGTAGAGGCATCCCACTGACACCTGAGCTGTGCTCAAAAGTGAGATTATTCTTTTCGAAAAGCTACTTCAACTTTTTTGTGTGAGGATTGGAAGGGAAGAGTTTTACCTTTGCTTTTCTAGTTCACCTATCCCCCTTCTTATTTCCTCCAAGAACAGTAAAAATTACCTGGAAGATAAAAGTGCTTCACAAAATTGCAGCTTAAAGAATGTATCTAGTAAGCCTGCTGAGTATGCTGTGAAAACCCTTGCCCTGTTCTGGATGGGGGTACAGGATGCATATGAGCTTCAGGCTTCATCAACACCAGCCAAATCAATATTTTCCGTCCTCTGTACAATTTCTTCCTGAATGAAGTAAGGGGCACCCACCACTATAAGCTTAAACACCAGAAATAAAATAACAGCTGACCTCTGTTAGTAAAAGTGAAATTCAGTTATTTATCAGCTAACAAATAAGGAGGGACAGGGAAGTGAAGAAATGAGACATGGTAAAGGTAGAAACTCCCAGGCATTATACACAAGAGATGATAGTTTTAGAAGACTTGTTACTGTAAGAGACTGTCTAAACTGAAACCGTGAATAGGGTTCTAAGGGGCTTAGGCGGAAAAAAAAAAGACTCTGAACAGATTTGTAAGAAGAGAGAAGATGGGAACACACTTGACTTTTAAATGATGATGGTCAAACAAGCCCTCTTAACATTCATTGATGCCTCCATCAGAGACATTTCTTCAGACACTCATTCTAGATGAGAGAGGTTAGGACCTCATATGAAATGTGCCGTTTGACCAACATATGTTTCAAAATGGCAAACAAAAAAACAAGTATTCTTCCAGAGTAAATAGCATTTGAGAATAATGATACATTTTTTTTCTTGGTGTACTCTGTTTTTATACATGTTTTCATCCAACGAAACTAAAGATATTTGTTTTCCAGTCTTCTTTAGATTAATTATAAAACTGTTAGGTTTCCTGTAAAAATAATTTATCTTTTGAGGTGTTTTAATATCTAGTGTAATAAGGGATAAAGAAACAACATAAACATCTAAGCTATTTGATGAGATTTAAATGGTCTTCTTTTTTCATCTTTTACTGACTCATTAAAGTGTTAATATCAATACAGCTCCTATTGGCATACTTCAACTGTGTTATAAAATTATATTTTAATCTCCAATGATATATTCTTAAAATAATATTCAAAGCTCTAGCCACAACAGTTTTTGAGTAATAGTGTTGATATAAATAGGTCTGTGGTTGAATGATGCACAACTACATTAACATAAGTAAAATTTCATAATGTGTATTAACCAATTTCTGGAAAACATGTCAAATATCTAATTACCAGGAAAAAGTTACACTGGATTTGACTACCAACTTTATATATGTGCTAATAAGCATGTGCACAGTCAATAGTCATGAGCATCTTCCTGTGCTTTTAGTTTGAGTCATGGTCTTCAATATATACATTACTGAATAAAAACAAAAAGTTTACACTTCCTGGGATGACCATAAAGCAGCAAAAAAAATTTTTATATTTGTTTATGGTGAAATAACCCATACTCTAAAACATTCTGGCACTGAGAATATAATTATAAAAATATGAGTATTTTAATGTTTTCTTCCAATTTTCTTCGATATAATTTTAAACAGATCATAAATTTAATCATCCTTTTATTAAGTGCACTCGCAGTATATATATATATTTTTTAAAGATTTATTTATTTTATTACATATCTCCCCTTCCCCCCGCTGCGGCGACGCGCCGAGAGTGGTCACTGCGCAGGCGCGGCTTTCCCCGCTTGTGGGCGGTCTCTGCGTCCGTTCACGGCAGGTGCTTGATTCAGTTCGCGGGTGGCTTGCTGCGCTCCATCCGTGGGCGACCTGCCCTGCCCGTGGCGGCTCTTGCCCTGTCCGTGGCAGCTTCTTGCCCTGCCCACGGCGGCTCCAGCCCGCCCATGGCCACTTGCCATTCTCAAGGCGGTCTGCCCGCTAAGAGAGGTCCCCGGGAATCGAACCCAGGGCCTCCCATGTGGTATGCCGGCGCCCTATCCACTGGGCTATCGAGCCGGCCCCGCAGTATATTTTCATATTGACAATTTATTTAAAATCAAATCACATTCTATCTTTATACCCTTTTCTCTACAGAATATAAATTACTGTTTCCATTTTACAAATTGATTGTGACTTGCAGAACTTTAGAATAAGTTCACCTGCTGTTCCAACAAGTGTTCAAGAGTATGAATATGTATTGAAACTGGGCCCCTGATTTAATAGAAAGTCTCAAGGACCAGTTTCCTCCTGATCAAATGATCTTGAAGATATTTTATTTCAGGATTGTGCAAATAGTATTTTCAAGAGTTCATTCTCTTATATATACATGCATGTCTGTATGTATATAGGTAGAGATAGAGAATGGGGGATAGGCTAGAATAGAATAGAATAGAATAGAATAGAATAGAATAGAATAGAATAGAATAGAAAAACTGAGCTGGTAAGGCTGGGCAAGATGGTTTCTAGTTATATTCACTTTGCCTGAAATTTGGTTTGGTGTAATGCTAGAACTTGTGATGTGTTATTTAGTTCTTTAATTACAGATGTTCAATGCCAATACTTATCAACAGTGACATACTACATAAGAAGTTATAAAAAGTAGGAATGGCTTTTGTCCCAAGATGTCAAAAATGTGCCTCACTCAAAATATTATTCCACAAATGGTTAGCTGTAGTGGTTATTCTTAGTTCAAGTCATCATCTGTATAGTTGAAGCTAAGTTATAAAAATAAAATCATTTTTCACAGCCACCTAATATTATGAATATTCTGGCAAGTAAATATAGCCCAAGTGCTGACATAATACGAATTCCATTAGAGATTCATATTTGCATATGCCTCAAGACATAAAACGTACAGAAATGGGAGTTGACTAGAACAGAAACTGCATTATGCTGAAAAATACCAATAATAATATGCTGGCAATTGTGCTCTGATTGTTCACATTTCTTCTAAAGTGTTTCTCTAGCCCATGAGCACGCAAGCTTTAAACAAGTTTGACTACAGCCACAAAAGTATTTAATGAATCAGGAATAATAGCAGTACACAACAAGAAAGGTTTTATGTACAGTTTTAAGACTTATTTTTTGTTGCTGTAGAAAATCGGACACAGGAGGAAACTCAGTCCATTTATGGCACTATGGTCCTGGTTTTTTTCTGCCTTGTCTTCTTTACTAGAATGCCATTTCCAGATTTACAGTCACCAATGTGCATTTCCGATTACAAAGAGTGATAGCTACAATTGTAGGTGACAGAACTGTAAAAAGGTAAGAAACACACACATCTCCTGCTTTGCCCCTGCCACAGCATGTGCTTTTAATACCAGTGCAATGTTTGGCAAAGACACTCTAGCTAGATAATGCAATTCACAATTTCTTTTTCATGTTTGAAATACGAAGTAGAATTCAAGGCAAATTTCTCTCTGCCTTGACTCCAAATGGTCTTGACATTATTGCTTAGGCTGGAAATCACTGAAAAGAATAAAAGAGGGCTGCAGAAAATCCTCCCCCTCCCACCTCCTTATCAGAGAAGTTCATCTTTAGGGTTCTCACTCATCTAGAAAGTGTCTAGGGCACATTTATATAGAAAGAGGCCCTAGCGTCTAGTGTGAGCTTCTCATCATACAAGACCTTGCATTTTGAAAGGCTGGGATCCTGCTTCCACCGTATAAATACAAACGGTAAAATGCGGGAAGGGAATCGTGAAACCAAGTAGTGAGAATTAACAGATAACTAGAGTCACTGAAATATTTTATAGCTGTTTTCTTACTTTCAGTATAATGTAGAATGACTCACTGACTAGAATCATGGCCTTGATATGTTAACTTTAAAGAAGCTAAGGACAAATATCTGAAATTTATTTCTTTGATTCTAGTACTATGGTTTTTTTGTTTTCTTTTTTAAAGATTTATTTATTTATTTACTTATATCCATTTTTAACATACCCCCCCACCCCCATTTAAGCCACTTTTGCGTCCATTTGCTGGGGAATTCTCTGTGTCTGTTTTCTACCCTCTCTTCTCATCCTCCTCCTGTCTTCACCAGGATTAGATCCTGGGAAACTCACACGTGGGAGAGAGGCATCCTAC
>PVKH010046711.1:0-10369 GCA_004027955.1 Chaetophractus vellerosus | reverse complement strand
CGGTAAGCCACCAGCCCACATGCACAGGCAGCAAGCCAGGCCCCACCGAGCCATGCAGCAAGATGATGACACAGCAAGGGAGAGACACAGGAGAGAGCCAAGTCGAGACGCACCAGAAACCAGGAACTGTGGTGGCACAGGTGGCAGAGTGCCTCTCTCCCACACAGAGGTACCTGGGATAGAATCCTGGAGAAGACTGGAGGAGAAGGATGAGAAGAGAAGGCAGGAAAACAGACACAGAAGATCACCCAGTGAATGGACACAGACAGCAAGTGGGGGGAGGGGGGATAAATAAAGTAAAATAAATAAATCTTTTAAAAAAAGAAAGAAAGAAAGAAAAGGAATTACAATGGTCCCGAGAAGTATTTGTTTGAGCTCAAACTGAATATATACCCATTTAAACTCTGTGAGCTGTGCTAGATTTTAAAGCATTTTTCTTTTGTAGTACCAGGTGATTTTTATATAACTAGATTTGTGGACCAAGTATATTTAGGAGTCTTCCTTTGTTTTCATTTTCACCAGATTTGTCTTACCACATAAAGTAGCTACTGTTTCAAGGGCCTTGTGCAATAGATATCCCTACTTTTTTGGAAACAGATCTTACCACTCTCCTCACCCCTTTCCCACCATCCTCAACCATTTACAATCCACATTATAAGTTTGAATATAAAATAAATTCATATGAAAAACCTTTCCATACAGGACAAAATTCCAAAATCTATCTTTTTAGTCCATTGGTTCCCAAATATGGCCTATCATCAGACTCAGCTGGAGAGTTTTTTGGGGTTTTGGTGTTTGTGTGCTCTTTTAAATGTAGATTCCTGGGCCCGACCCCAGACCTAGCAAAAGAGAATCTTGGAAGTAGGGCCCAGAATCTGTATTTTTTTAATAAATTTTAAAAAACGTCCCCAGTTGATTTCAATAACTAACTAGGCTTGGGAGCAACTGCTATACACTTTAAGTGCTTTAGAAATTCAGGAATCACCAAAATCTGTCAGGGCTGAGCAGTCAGAGAAAACTGTGGTTTTGACTGAGAGGAAAGAAGGTCGACTGTAGCAGGCTGTAGACTAATAAGCAGAAAAAGGCCATCGGTTCTCTGTGTGAGCAATAATATAACAAGGGTAAGAGGTAAGGTGAGCTGGTGCATTTGTGGTCTATAAGATGATTAGATTCACCAGAAAGCAGAGGAGGTGCAGTGAAAGTAATGAGAAAAATTAGGCAGGGAGGCACATTAACAGCTAGTTCCAGTAAGTAATAGCTCAAGCTTCAAAATAGGTAAGTGTGACACAAAGAACTTGAGAAAGGGAGTTATGACCCTCCCTGAGTCTTAGCCCAGCTCTGCACTAACAAGCTAAAGCCCCTAAACAAGTGATTCTGGGCCATGATTCTGGGCTAAATGAGATTTCATCCAGACTTGTGATTCTGGGTTAAATGATAAGACATAACTAAATGACTTCTACGATTTGTTGCAGGTCTGACCTTTGTGATTCTACTTTTGTGTCCCACTATTTCATCATTTCCAGTGAGTCCCTTCAAGCATTATTTGCTGCACTTTGAATTTCACTTCTCTCCACTTTGGAGAGAATAAATTACCAAGTAATATGCATGATTGTGAGTGATAATTTTTCAGAAATCTCACAATAGGAAGTCCTGCATCTACATTCCAGTAACAATCAATCTGGAACAATATACATTTTTCTCCAAGGTTTGCTCTAGAGACTTTGTGACTTTAATACAGATTTGTTGGCTGAGATAAGGCCTTAAAAAAACACACACACACACACACACACACAAGATGGATTCATATGCCATGTCAACCTTGAAGAATAAACCTCTGCAGTAAACAACATGTTAGATAAATCTGATGTGACAAGCACTTCTGTGGTCATGTCCATTTTTCCCTTGGGACTTAGTGATATATAAAAAGCTAATATACTCATGGGATAAAGACTACGCCTTCTATTTCTAAGTACACTTGATACAACCCAAAATCAATTTTCTCTTCTTTTTGAAGTTAGCTCCAATCTGTCAAGATTCATCCCTCTGTGGCCTCATCTCCAGCCATGTCCCTTTTTCCATCATGTTATTTAATGACTACCATTGCAAATCACAGAGATGAAGATTCAACAGGAGATAAAAGGTTGTTGCTGAAATAGGGAATTAAGTATTACCCATTTCAATACTGCCTTGCTGAAATCTCATGAGATTATTCTCAGGAATAGTTCCTTAGTTTAGTTTTTTACCCTATAAAGTGAAGAATAATGTCCAAAGGAGATTTCAAGGACAAAGGAATTATGAGAAAAATCTACAAAAGAAGCAAAAAGAAAGATGAAGTAATAAAGCCCCTTTTCTTAAGTTTGCTTAGTACTATGACTCCGTACTGTATCAGGAATATCTGATGGCTTATCCAAATTCCCAATAAAAGACTTACAGGATAAAAGCTATAGAAGAAATAGAATGATTTAGTCTGGAAGCCCTAGTTCTGTTCTTCTTATATGATTTGTGTCCTGACAAATGATCTCTTTTAAGGTAGTGCCAAGATATAGTGGAACTTACTTCCTATAGAAAAAAAAAAATCCCCAGCTAGAGAGCACCAAAACCAAACACATTAATTGTTTACTGGCCTATGTTGACTAAGTTTAAGGATTAAAAAAAAAAATCCCAGTATATAAAGGGTTTCTACAGCTAACAATCTGGTGGATAAGGATAATGTCAGGACAAATGTTACAAAACAATAAAAGCCAGTATATACTTGTTATGTTAGACATAAAGCTGAGCACATATAAGATGAATGACAAAGACAGGGGTCTTTCTTACTGTAACTATCAGGGATGATTTTGTGAAAAATCAGATTTGAACTAGACTTGGAGGTGGATCAGCAAATTTAAAGATCTTAATATTTTGAGGGTGGCCTTTGAACATCCTGTCAATTCTACCACCTAAGTTTATTTTTAAATTTTTATTACAGTATTTGCATGTTTACAGAATAATCATGCAGAAATTACAGTTTCTATATAACCCCACACACACGCAATTTTTCTTTTTTCTTCTTTTTAAACAATTTATTGAAGTATATAATTCCTACATGAACATACATGAACTATAAGTGTTCAGTAAACATCGTGAACTTACAAAACAAACATGCATAACATCATACAGGGCTCCCACACCACCCCCCCCAGAAACACCCTGCATTGTTGTGAAACATTTCTTAACAAATCATGAAAGAGCATCGTCAAAGTATTACTACTAACTACAGTCCGAATCCTCCTCCTCTATACATTTTATTAAGGATTTATTTATTTATTTACTTTTATCCATTTTTACTGCCTCCCCTCGCCCCCCTGTTTTTGCTGTTTCTGTGTCCATTCGCTGGGCGACTCTGTGTCCGTTTCCTGCACTCTCTTCTCTTCCTTCCCCTCCTGTCTTCACTGGGATTCAATCCTCAGAACCTCCGATGTGGGAGAGGGGCGTCCTACTGCCTGCGCCACCTTAGTTCGTGGTTTTTTGGTGCATCTCATCTTGGCTCTCCCTTGTGTCACTCTCCTGTTATGTCATCATCTTGCTGCATGGATTGCAGGGCCTGGTGGTGCACCCGTGCCTGGGGCCTGGAGCCTTACCCGCAGACAGGGCCTGATGGCTTACCCACTCGCAGGGCCTGGCGGCGCACCTGCACATGGGGCCTGATGGCCCATGTGCTTTCTATAATTTTCTCTTTTTTTAATTTTTACCAGGAGGTCCCAGGGATCGAACCCAGGTCTCTCCACATGGGAGCCGGACACCCAACCACCCAAGCCACATTCATCCCCCTGTAATGTCTCTTAAAGTTGACCAAAGATACCCAAAGTTACAATATTTTCCCACACAGGATGGTCATGTAATAAATCAGGCTTAGTTTATCACCGGCATTCCAAAAACCATACCTAGGGAGGAAAACTAGGTCTGGGGACACATGCATGGTTTCTAATATAGCAAATGTTTAGCCTACCCTGATTATCACAATATCAGGACAGCAAGAATATTCATGGCAATTTTTCTTATTATTAATATTTTAAGTTCAATCTTTGTGGTATATAGCTCTATGGGTCTATTTTATTCCAGCAATGTATATACAACTCAAAATTTCCCATTTTAACAGCTTTCAAATATACAATTCACTGGTGTTAATTACATTCACAATGCTGTACTACCCCACCACCTTTCATTACCAAAACGTTTCCATCACCCCAAATAGAAACCCTGTACCAATTAAGCATTAACTCCTTTCCTACCTCCACCCTGACCCTGTATTCTAGTTTCTGACTCTATGAATTAGAATATTCAAATCATTTCATAAGTGAGTTCACACAGTATTTCTTTTGTGTCTAGCTTATTGCACACCTCCTAAGTGTATTTTGCATTTGTTCCCTTTGCTCTATCTCCTCTGCCACTGCCCTCATTCAAGTCACCACCATCTCTCACCTGAATGCCTACAACAGCCTTGTTTCTGCTTCCCCTTTAGCTCCCTTACTTCATTCCCCATTTGGCAACAATGGATTTCTTAAAACCTACATAGAATGATGTCTTTCCCCAGTCTAAACGTTTGCAGAAGCTACCCATTGGGTAGCATTTTCTGATAAAATCCAAATTTTTTCATATAACCTACAAGGCCCTACCTGATGTGGGCCTTTAAATGTCACTTACCTCATCTCAATACACTCTCCCCACCCTTCACTGTGTAGACCTACTTTCAGTTCCTGGGACATTGCCACCTCATTGCCCTTGCCTGTCCTTTTTTACTGCCATAGGGTGCCTGGCACATAGGAGCTGCCCAATAAATATATGTGGAATAAGGAATAATTGTTTCTTCTTCTGGTCTGTAATCTCCACAAAGACAGAGTAAGTTGCTACATGGTACGTGGGAACATAGGCTCAGGCACAACAGAAACTTCCAGAGAATGATTGCTTTATTACTTGCACAACACAAAGGGCCCAAAAGAGTAGGGAAAAAGAGCCTATCGTGGCCAGTCGCCCAGGGAGGCCAACTGATCAGGTCAGGGTGGGTAGATGGCAGCTCTGCTGTACCCCACTTCACAATGGAGGGGGGAGGCACCTATGCTGTGTGAAGGTGGGGTATTTATACAACTCAGAACGGGGTGTGGGAGGGCCTCTCTCTCGGGGTTCCCACTCTGATTAGCTGCTAGGGCTGCTTGTTCCCAGTTTTGGGGGGTTTAAGACATGGTCAGGCCATTTCATTAGACCTAACTTCCCGTCCCCACCCCAAGCTGCAGAATGGAAACTTACTGCAACATAGGCACACAGTAGAAAAGGAGATGAGGGTAGGTAAGGGCTGGGAGATGGACGCTAGGTGTGTTCAGTGACTTCTCAGCAGGCACCATGTTTGTTTTATTCCCCACTGATCCCAGAAGCCAGAACAGCACATAGCACAGAGTAGGTGCTCCATAAAGAGTTATTGCAAGAAGAAAAGAACAAAAGATAGAAGGAAAGAAGGAAGGAGGGAATGAAGAAACAAAGAAAGGAATGAACAAGGAATTGAATGAACAAATACCAATTCTGCTGCATGAGTTTTGCTTTAAGGACATGTTATTATCCTTGTCATTTTGATATCTTTTGAATGCACATAAAAGAACCATGACCTATCACAAAATAAATGGTAAGAAAGCCTATGTTAGCATTCACTCTATTAGAATTGTTTTATAACTATCGATTTGACTAAGTGTGCTGTTTTGAAAAATAATGAGTCATAATAAAAATTTCATAATTATTTTTAAATTTGCCCCAAAGCATTATCACTAATACCTCCTGCTTGTATTACCAAATGCTAACTAATAACAAAATACACACGTTTTCAGTCATTTAATAGGTTACTTACATGGATATTAAAAGGATTAGGTACATTAGAGGAACATTTTAATAACATCCACAAAGTCATTTGAGTTCTATAAAATAATTGCAGATGCACAGAGAAACATTGTGTTATTCTAATGCTGGAGGTAATATTATTTCAGTGACACCAGCAAAATGAGTTGTACTTTTTTATTACAGCAAGACATATGCCATTATCTGTTGGATTTAACAAATATACACCATCAAGGCTGCTTCATATTTAGAACCCAAGGGTATACCTTGCAGTAGTAATGTATTATGAAAGGAAAAGCGTTTTGCACCCTTTCTTATAAATTATTCTTTCTTTCCTATTATCCATGTGTTAAGGCATTTAAAATGCAAAAAAAAATAAGAAAATAACAGGTACCATTTTTTTAAGCACAGAGATGTGCATGGCACTAGACCAAAGTTAGTGGCCAAATCACACTATGTCAGCCAACAAGGAATTTATAATATTGTATGAAGACAGTGAAATTACAGAAAACAGAATGAAATTACTTTTTTAACTGTATTCTCAAGAAAGTTGCAAAGACCTCTTATGGGTAAGAAATGTATTTGCATATGGTATACTTTCTTGGGTATACATAAGATCTAAAAGTACAAATTTGTCCTCATTCACCACAATTTAAATTTTAATTTCACAAAGAACTCAGTTAAGTATTTTTCTTAAACCAGAAAAATGAACTGTAAACTGATTTTAAGATGAAAGTAAATGCGACTTAAATCAAGGATATTGGAATAAAAATTTCCTTAAATTGAATCACCTGTGATTTGGTCTAAGAGTACTGGACCAGTTTTTATGAGGCAAGATTTCTCCAAGGACAATTCACTGACATCTCAGGAGTTGCTTCTCTGAAATTCTTAATAACCTTAATAATTCTCTTTGCTGTCAATTTAAATGATTGATTTAATTGATCTTCTGCTGATATGTTGTTGTGGCAGTTCTTAAATGCAGAAATATTTTATTAAAACATATTAACATTTTTGTGATTGTGGCTAAAAGGGGTAGTCTTGGGACATAAATATCAATTGAAAGAAAGCTAGAGGATAATCTAGGGACTGTATAAGATAGTGAATTCGGTGGTAGATGAGGGTTGTGGTTAATAGTATAAATACAAGAATGTTCTTCTATGAGCTAGAATACATATACATCACTATTACAAGGTGTTAAGAATATGGTGATAGATGGAGAAAATACAACTAATGTAACTTATGGACTGTAGTTAACAGTAATATTGTAATATTTTTGCATCAGCAGCTAATAGTCAACAATAGGGGGGTGTAAAGGGTTTGGGGATTTTTTTTCCTTTTGGACTAAGGAAAATGTTCTAAAATTGACCAGTTGATGACAGCACAATGCTGTGATGAAATTGAGAGCCACTGAGTATACACTTTTTTTTTAAGATTTATTTTTTATTTATTTATATATCTCCCCCCGCCCCGCTGCTTGTGTTCGCTGTGTTCATTTTTGCTTTGCGTTTTTCCATGTCTGCTTATCTCCCCCTGCTGCATCAGCTCACCACGTGGTGGCTTGCCTTCACCAGGAGGGCCCAGGAACCGAACCCAGGGCCTCCCATGTGGTAAACCAGAGCCCAACCAATTGAGCCACAGCCGATTCCCTGAGTATACACTTTGGATGGACTGTACAAGGCATGAAACTGTATAACACAGTGAACCTCATGGTGGAAGATGGACTGTGGTTAACAGTACAAATATGAGAACATTCTCTCTATGAACTATAACAAATACACAATACTAATACATGGTGTTAACAATAGGGTGGTTTATGGCAAAAAATACACCAAATGTAAGCTATGGACTAAAGTTAGCAGTAATATTTTGATTATGTTCTTTCATAGTTTGTAACAAATGTTTCACAACAATGCAAAGTTTTGGTGGTGGGGAGATACATGGGACCCTTGTATGATGATATGCATGTTTGTTTTGTAAATTCACAACTTTTACTATACACTTATTGTTTAAGAATACTTCTCTAATAAAAAAGCTGGTAGAAATAAAAAAACATATGAACATTTTTACTTTTGATTTATATTGCCATTTCCTCTGGAAAGATTGTGCAAATTTTTCACCCACTAGCTTGCGGCTTGGTCTTTTCTTTATCTTTCTTTTTAAAAGGACATTTTGTTGCTGATTTTGATATACTATAAAAATAAAAGCTAACATTTATTGAGAACTTGTCTTAGCAGACACTGTGCTACACACTTACATGTATCATTTCATTTGAAAGTTGAGAAACCTGATGTTTAAAGACAAGTATATTGCAAAAGCCCTTCACATATTAAGTGAGAGCTAAGATTTGAATTCAAGTCACCTGGCTTCATAGCCTTTTACTTAAATCACTACATTATATATGATTTAAATAACTGATAATTAATTAATTGATCAATACTTGGCAATTGGTGATTAATTGCTGATTAATGATATTATTATATTTTCATATGTTTACTGCTTATATGTAATTTTGATGCTGTCAATTCATTCATATATTTATTCTCCACCATTATAGACTCTTTGTAAACAATTTGAGTGAAAAGACACAACCCAGAGCAGGAAAGATAACAAACTCAGATTAGAGAAAGGCTTGCATGCAGGATCAAAGATTTGATTTTTAAACCCATTCCCGGGATTGACAGTTGTAGAAGGCAAGGGTCAGGACTGCTGCTTAAAAGGGCCCTAGGTTGGACCCTATAATAAGCTGAACAGCCCAAAACCCCACTCCCAAGACCTGGAAGTAAAGTCTGAGATATGGGGCAGCCACAGGACAGGCGTATTCTTGTGAGACAGGGATAGGAGCTACAGTGTAAGGATGTGGCTTCCTGGGTTGGAAAGAGATAAGGAGATGAACATGAAGAGACGCATAGCTCCTTTTCCTGATGGGACATCCACACGCGCTGGGCTTATAAACCAATGGACCCAATGTGTGTGAGAGAAGAGAGGCACAGGGTACGTCAACCACCTTACCAAGATAGCTTTGGCCCTCTCTAACTTAACCGTACCCTTTAACCATGTCAAACAATTGTACTCATCAGTTGGCCGCATTTCTACAGACCCACTAACCTGCACGTATCTTGGGTTTCCACAGCCTGGAAAAGCAACATTTTGCAGAGAGGAAAACAGAGTCTCCAAATCGACAAGATTATGAGCAAAGTAACCTTTGACCAATCACATCATCAGAGATTAAATATCATATGCAAATAGAAATATTTTCCTGAACTAAAATTGAAAAATCTTAGCCAATTCTACCATGAAGGGAAGGTGGAAGATGTCATCTGAACATTGGAGCAGAGGCATCCATACCAGAACAGACATGAGAGTATCATCTTAAACACAGTAAGGAACTGTTCTTATAGTTACTGATGTGAAAAGAAACTAGAAGTTTGCCAGAAGATCTTTGTATATCTTACATGGTGTTGTATTTATCATAATTTAGCTACAGCAAACTTAAGTGGAGTTAATCATTTTTAGAAAATCTTTTTATCATTTTCCTAAAGATCACCAAACACATACATACAGTATGACTTTATATGGATTCCTGAATAGTAAAGTCAAGATTCTGGCACCTGGGGTGAACAGAACCAGATATGTAGCACCTCATTGAGAAGGCTGACTTGCAGGCTTGTTTCTCCTGGGCATATTATACTACTCTTTCGTATTAATCATTTAATTTCTTCCTTACAATACCTTGTGAAATATGCCGATACAGATATTATTTAACCCACATTAAGGAAGAGGGACCAGAGACTCAAAATGAATGACTTGTCCAAATTCACCTAACCAGTAAGTGGGGCCTGGAACTCTGGCTCCTATTAAAACACAAACCCAGCTCTTTTTCAGTTCATTGGGCTTTTGTAATTTTCTGTGATTTTTGAAGTTGAAAAATAGAGCATGTATTGGAATGTTTTGATTCAATAAGCTTATCATGAAATTTGCTTTTTAAAATGGGGGTTTCACAGTTGGTCATGGAAGCTGTGAAAATTCCCCCATAGCTTTGAGAGGCTTGTTTACTGCTCATTGATCACCATGACAATGCTACCATAAATAACCCCAGATAGATTGCTGTGTATAATCACAGAAGACATCCATATTCATGAGTCACCTGTCAGCTCTCCAAACTCATCATTTCCAATACCTGTCAACATGTCATCCAGGACTCTGAGTTTCTGACACAAACAAAACTTACTCTCCCAAGAAGTTGAAAATCATACAGTGGTACACAGATTTGTGGTTGAAGAAAACAAAATAAATAATGCCCACTATTTAGGTGGAAGAATGCATATAGATTTACCAGGTCACTGGGAACTGTTATTTGTCTCACTCTCACAGTGCAAGGACCCAGTCTAAAGGAGAGAAATTCAAATCTACTTTTCACTTTTTTCTTTTTAAAGATTTATTTTTATTTATATACATCCCCCCCTTCTGCTTGTTCTTTGCTGTGTTCATTTTTCTTTGCGTTCCTCTGTGT
>PVKH010046710.1:0-10364 GCA_004027955.1 Chaetophractus vellerosus | reverse complement strand
GCAGACAGATCTTCTGTGACCCCTCCCCCAGGGAAGCAGTTATCTGTAGGAATGCCCCAGGACCATCAGTTGCTACCTGAACAGATATTAGCTGAAATATCATCTTAGCTCATCCTTCTCCGAACACCTTTTAAAAGCAGACTCTCCAGGCTGTGAAGTCTCCTCGACCACATCTCTTTTTTTGGCTTTGAAACACTTTACCATCTGAAATGGCCTCATTATTTACTGGTGTACTTATTTATCACCTGTCTCCGTTACTAAAATTCAATCTCTGAGGGTAGTCATTCCATCTATTTCACTGCTGTATCACCTGCACATATCGCTGTCCCAGACACTCAATAAATAATGATTAGTATTTTATTTTGATCTTGGCCAGCTTCCCTGGACACTCCTGAGGGACAGCTGATGAAAAGTTCTCTTTAAAAAGTTGCAGGTAAGTTTCTCCGTTGTACTCCAATATTTTTTGTGTATTCCTAGCCCAGTCTCTAAACTAAAGGCAACATGCTTGTCAACACAAATCTAATTTTCCTAATAAAGAACTTTGAAATGCATCAGCTGCAGCTTTCAGAACAGAATCCTGAGGGGAGACACCACACCATCCAGGAGTATCTATGAACCGACAGAACTTAAAATCAGCTGCAAATCATCTGTTTATTTAGCCTTGGATAACTATATTCTTAAGAATCAATTTATAAAGTGATTTATAATGTTTAGAATGGTGAAAATATCATTATATAGTAAAATTCCAAACGATTTCAGAAAAACCTCATGTGGTACAGCGGTAAAGTGAAGTAAAATCATGCTAAATGTGATATCTTGCTCAGCAAGGATTAAGACCTAATTTTGATAGGGAAATAGAGTTTAATATTTTTATTAAAATATCAGAATGAATGGACTCAAACATAGAGAAAAGAACATAAAAAAGAAATGTAAACAAGTCATCAAAATTCAGAAGACTTTAACAAAACAAGACTAACAAAAATATGAAACAAGATGGGGGATAATATCAAATATATTCGTCGCCAAATAGATCCAAAAGGATGTCCCATTAAGTAAAAGCCCCTCAGAGTGAGTAAAAAATTTTAGGTAAATTGTGTGCAAAAGCTACACTACAAAGACAATGACATGAAATGTAAGAGTGGATGAATATACTAACAAAAAGTGTTAATAGAATAATAGATGACAGAAAATTAAAGGCCGAATGCATTTTACAAAGTATGGAAAACTTCAATTTAAAATGAACAAATAAAAATAGATGCCATTATCCCCCCTCAGGACTGACAGGTAGTTAGGGGGAAAAAAAAGAACATCCATTTTAAGTAGGCTAATTCGAATCTTTTTATATCATACATGACAAAATAAACTTTAATACCATATAAAATATGCTCTTCCTATTCTATAGACATGTTATCAAAATTATGTTTAGAAATGTGTACACACATGCCCATATCCACTCCATTATTAAAGATCATTTAGGCATGCATAGATGTAAATATTTTCCTATATTCACACGTATATTTTTACATATACATAGTACATGTATTGGTAAGCTTATGGATATGCATATCGTACACATATATGATTGAAACATAGTTAAGAATATCTCAATCATAAAGAGAAAATATAAAATGATCATTAAAGAAAGAATGCATGAAATATGTTAAGTTCTCAAAAGGGTCTCTTGCCATACATACTCCTAGCACATCATACATATTATTGTATCATTTAATTGTATTTAATTTCCTCACTTAAACGTAAATTCTCTTCAAGAGAATAGGGATCAATGGCCATATATTTTCCACTCTAACCCAGAGTCTAGCCCTTTTGAAAGAAAAAGGGAATACTTTGGTATATTATGAGGCTATTTCACATAATGAATTAAATACATATGAACCAATTTGGAAGGATTTCCATTATATTCCATCAATTAAAAGTACATTTTTCAGACCATACATAGTGTATATAACTTTTAAAGAGATATGTATATGTGAGCATGTGAGCTATATATAATATATATATATATATATATATATATATATATATATAATATATAAAACTACTCATATCCAAGTATTTACTGAAAAGAGATTCGGGATAATGCATGCCAAATTTTAGTAGTGATTTCCTTCTGCATGGAGAAATTGAGCAAAGAAGTGCATATCTCATATGCTCCAGCACTATGTACATTTGCTACAATGAAATAGATCCTCTATGTCTTTTGCCTGGAGAAACTCACTGTATCGGAAATAGGAGCAAGACAAAACACATCGAGAACAAAGCAAGGCAAAAGGAACCATGTACCTCAAAACTCTCAAGTGGAAGCTTGTGTTTAGGCTAGAGGCAGGGTTCACAGTATAAAATGATTATAGACTGAATAGTCTCTTACTTTCTAAGATCACAACCAAATCTTTCCCTTTATATATATAACCACTCTGTGAAGAGAAATCTAGTCTAGAAAATGAAGTCAGCTCTGGAGAATCAGGCACATAGGCGCCTTCTACCGTGCTGTTAGGAAAGCTCGCTGTATTCCCTCAATCCATGCTGTTTCTTTTAAGGACAGATTTCTAAAGCTAGAGCTGAACCTCTGATTGACTTCAGAATCCGTAAGAACAAGAGAGTGGAAGAGTCAAAGGGCTACATTTGTTTCCTAGGGCTGCCATAACAAATTACCACCAACTCAGTAGCTTAAACAACAGAAATTGATCTTCTCACAGTTTTGGAAGCCAGAAGTCTGAAATCAAGGTGTTGACAGATTCAAGTTTTTCTGGAGGCCCTGAGGGAGAATCCCTTCCGGGCATCTCTCATAGCTTTTGGTGGCGCTGACAACCTTCAGTATCCCTTGGCTTGCTTGGGCTGCCTGGCTACAATCTCTGCCTCCAGCTTCACATAGCCTTCTTCTCTGTATCTCTCCTCCTCTGTCCCGTGTAAGGACACACATCAATGGATTTAGTGCCCACCCTAATCCAGTCTAACCTCATCTTGTGGTCCAGACCTTATGGACATCTGGAAAGACCCTTACCCCCAAAAAGTTCATATTATGAGTTTCTGGGTGAACAGATCTTATAGGGGACACAATTCATCCCCTGGCACTAGCCTTTGAGGTAACTCTTCTGTAGCAGTGAAATCTACTCTGATGGACTTTGGTCATATAAAATGCTGGATCTTTCCTTAGAAAACAAAGCAAGGAAGAGAACAAAGGTGTATAGGGGTCAAATATACTATGTGTCCTAAGGAAAAATATCATCTAAATGCCAAAATACAAAATCTTGACTTTTTTGTTGTTGTTGTTGCTTAAGGTTTTTATTCCATAATCATAGATTTACCTCTGCCATTCAGCTACACTTGGAAGGAAGGGGAGGATTATGTGGAACCCAAAGATCTACAGCAAGAGCACAAAGACGATAGGACACTGAGAGCAGACCCGGGGTGGTGGGGCGCTCTCCTGAGCTACAGAAGGAATGGTCTGGTGGTTAAGACAAAAGACAGATCAAATTTATTAGACTTGTCCACAGTCAGCAATGGTGATCTTCTTGCTGGTCTTGCCGTTCCTGGACCCAAAGTGCTCCATGGCTTCCACAATATTCATGGCCTCTTCCACCTTGCCAAAGACCACGTGCTTGCCATCCAACCACTCAGTCTTAGGAGTGCAGATGAAAAACAGAACCATTTGTGTTGGGTCCAGCATTGGCCATGGACATGATGCCAGGATCCATGTGCTTCAGGATGAAGTTCTCATCATCAAACTGCTCCCCGTATATGGACTTGCCACCAGTGCCATTACAGCATGTGAAGTCACCACCCTGGCACATTAACCCAGGAATAATTCTGTGAAAGCAGGAACCCTGATAACCAAATCCTTTCTCCCCAGTGCTCAGGGCATGAAAATTTTTTGCTGTCTTTGGAACTTTGTCTGCAAACAGGTTGAACCAGACGCGGCCCAAAGGCTCGCCATTGATAGCAATGTCGAAGAACACGGTGGTGTTGACCATGGCTGCGCGTGAGGGGCTGCAGTGGCGGACGCAAAACAAAATTTTGACTTATTTTTGTGTTTTCCATTTCAGCTTACAGAGTAAAAACATACTGCACACTCAAAATGATCATTAGATTAACATTTAAATTAACATTTGCATTAAAGAAAGGCAAACAACTGACACATAAATTGAAAATTACCTGTCCAATATATCATTAACAACACTAATAACTTACTGGACAACTTTTGTAGGTAGAGTCCTTAGACTACACAATTCAGAGAGTCTTACCTTCAGGAACTATTTTCTTTATTAAGCCATATAAATGAATATGGACACATTTTAAACAAGTTGTGATAGTTAGAGATGACCTACTGACCTTTCTCTATATATATATTTTTTCTTGTCTTGTCCTCAGAGTGTGCTAGAATTATGTGTCTAACATTTTCAGGAACTTTGTTAAGGCTTCTATATTTGGAGCAGTGGGGGCACTTATTTCTATTCTCTTGGTTGGTGTCTGTAACCTAATCATTTCAGGAAACACAATTTCCCTTATTAACCTCCTCACTTAAGGGCTTTCAAAGAAATGACAACAGGGAGATACCTAGGAATTAATTGTAACTTTTGTGGAGGAAAAAGAAATTTGAAGTCACACACGTGCTCCAACAGGCTGAGCTACTCCAGTGCCACAGTCCCTACCTACCCTCTCCCACTGTACTCAGGAGTCATTCCTACTGTGCTGGAAGGGTGAGAACATGGGGCCGTCTTGAATTTAATCCCCCAGAAAGAATGCTAGTCTCAGGGGCAAACATTGGCAAACTTCCTCTGTGCTTAAGGGCATATTTGCAAAATGGATGCTTCCCTTTTCTGATGAGATGCCACAGATTTGTAGATTACAATCAGTGGTGATCTTGTGACTATGATTTGGCTATTTAATGTCCATTAGAAAAATGCAAGATCAATAGTTTCTAAATATTTATGGTGTTTAAACAAATGTATATGGTAATTGTTAACATTTAGTAACATAGCTTTTAATGGGTCTATCAATGATGAATGTAAATATTTTACCAGTTTACTCATATCTGAGACCAAGTATTGGATCTTTAAATTTTATTTTATTTCATCTTTAAATTTTCATTGTTAAAGTGAGACAGGTAATAAAAAAAAACAACAAAGTAATACAAGGCAAACACTTATGCTTTAATAATAAAATAAAAAGAATGTGGAATAAGTTTGGTACCAATTGTAATCAAAGATATTTATTTTATTGACTTACTGAATATATTTCTATTTTATTATGCATATTAATTTTCATCTATTTCTGTCTGAAGTTGTGGCCTCTTTCTTGCTGCTCCTTTTACCCTATGCCTCTGTTTCCCTCTGGACATTTTATTTCTATCATGGATATCCTAATATGCATGAAATAAGAATTTTTGGGCAGTTTTATACAAACATCATGTGATAATAGGTACTCCAGAAAATATCAAAGAAATAAACACACATTTAAGGAACTTTATATTACAATTTGTAGAATAAGATTAGCACCCAGTGGTGATATTTTTCAAAGGACTTGGGTTACTTATCATTCAAAGAGTAACAAAACACCCCAAATTTAGCAGCTTAAAACCATAAGCATTTTGACGAGACAGGTGTAGGGCATCAGATTTCAAGAGGAGCTTAGTGGTGTAGTTCTTACTCATCGCCTGCCTAGCAATTGCGCTCAGGAAGCCAGCCACAAGGGCGGCCATCTGCAGGCTGCGGAGGCTGGAGGACCTGCTTCTAAGAAGCTCAATCCAATGGCTGTTGGCTGGACACCTCATCCTCTCACTTTCTGAGACTTACACACTGAAAGCATGGTGTATCTCTTAATTTGGTAGTTAAATTTCTTTTTCTCAGTAGTGTTTTGCACTTTTATGTGACAAGGTGCTGAATGTATTTTTGTTTCCATATGATTTTGATGTTTTTGATGCTACTGTAAATAATATCATCCTTCTTTTAATTTCAATTGTGAGTTGCTCATTGCTAATATATAGGAGAAGTTAATTTTGCAATTTGACCTGGAACTTTGAGATTTTTTTAAGTTTAGTTACTAGTTCTGGTAGCATTTTTATAGATGCCTTAGCATTGGTACATAAGCAATCATGTTCTTACATAGACGTAAGAGAGTTATCCCAATATACTTTAATTTTAAAACCCCATCCTTTGTAATATTGCTGTTATATATTTTATCTAAACATGTTACATACCCCACAATAAATGGTTATTGTTTCAAACATTCAATTAACATTACAAAATTTTAAAATGTGAAAATGAAGCTTTTCTATTTAGCCACATAGTCAGTTCCCCACTATTTTGTCTATGTTCAAGATGACTTCTGTTATTATTTTCTTTCCCTGAAGAACTTCCATGGTCTTTTACTGCAGTTTTGCTGGTAATAAATCCCCTTACATTTAGTTTGCCTGTAAATGTATTTATTTAAACTTCATTTTTAAAAATGAACATTTATGCTGGACATTGAATTATAGTTCGAAAATGCTGTGTGTGTATGTTTTGTTTTATTTTGTGTTTTTTTGGTCTTTTAGCATTGAAATGTTGCCGTAGGATTTTCTTCTAAATTTCACTGTCTTTGAGGCAAAACTACTCTGTTTTATCTATGTTAGCCTATACATATTTTGTCTTTTATTTCTTGCTGCTTTTCAGATATTCTATTTATCACTGGTTATCATAAATTTGAGGATGATATTTGCTTGTGTGGTTTCTTAGTTTTTATCCTGATCTTTCTGTCAGGTCATAATTTTCATTAAACACTGGAAATTTTTCTCCCATCATTGGAATATTTTCTCCCACTATTTCTACACTCCTTCTAATACTCCAATTACACATAAAATAGACTGATTGATTATGGCCCTTAGGTCACTGAGACTCTGAACATTGTTTACAGATTCACCACCCCCTCAGTCCTTCAGTAAGAATAATTTCATTTTCTATGGTTTTAAATTCCTTTATCTCTTCTTCTGCAATGTCAAGTCGACTATTAAACCCATGTTAAAACCCCTTTTATGTATTGATTGCTTTTGTTTTTCTGTATTTTTGTCTATTTGTTATGCTCTAAAATTTTGATTTGTGATTTTTGTGCTATTTTCTCACTTTATAATGTTATTTTAAAAACAAATCATTGAACGTAGGATTTCATTGAACATATTTCATAGAACATACTAATTTTACTATCTCTTCCATTGCTGGGTCTGCTCTATTGTTTATTTTTCCAGTCATGGATAATATTTTCCTAATTCTTTTCATGTCTAGTGAATTTTGTTTAAAAGTTGGACATTGTAAATATTACATAGTTATCTGTCTGAATTTTGCCATCTTCTTTAATGAGAGAGTGAACTTTGCCTTAGTAGCAGTGAGTTATGAGATTGATCATTTTGATGTCTATTTTTATACTTTGTTTGAGAAGATATAGAGTAATCTTTAGGGCTACATTCCTACCAACCAGGAATGGCCTATTTAGGATTTCACTGAATTTCTGGGATTTCACTGAATTTCAGTGTGGTTCCCATATTCTGATTGGTCATAATTGAAATGTCTACCTGCCCTGTATAAACTCTTGGAATTGTTCAGTTTATATGTCTCTGATAATTCTTTCCCTACCCTAGTGGAATTTTACCTCATTTGTGCTCATATTTGAATTCAATTAAAGGTTAAATAGAATACTTATGTAGATTTCTGGGTCACTTTGTTGGCATATATCTCTCTTGCCTGGTTCTCTTTTCCACAAATTAAGGTTGCCTCAGTTTTCCTGACCTCTGATTTTGATCTCTTTCTCCCGATTTCCTTCTCTCAAGCTCTGTCTTCTCAATTCATTTGAACTATGTTCGCCATTTGGAATTACCCTCCCTGCTCTGCAATCTGGAAAGTATCACTAGGTAGAAAGCCTAGATAAAAATCATTGAGCTCAAGTTATTTGTTTCCCTTCTTTCATGGATCATAGTCCTTGTTCAGAGAAAGCAGAATACTTCAAGAATAATTACTTCAACATGGCTGGAATTATACTCTAGTTTTAAAAGATAATTTCTACTAAATCACTTTTTGTCCCCAAGCGCAGTTCTCTGATTTAAAGGCTCTATTGATAGGAATAATTATACCAGTTTATGCATATTTTTTTAATTATTTTATGAGACTTTAATCTGGCTCCACCACTCTGCTTTCTTTTGGTTTATAACTCCCCATAAGTTGTGTGTGTGTGTTGTATGTGTATATATTGTGTGTATTGGGAAAAGGACCCATAGCCTTCCCCTGTTATTAAAGAAAAGTAAATATACATGGCCTAATTAGAGGAATGGATTAGATGATGGAAATAAATTCATCTTTTAAGTTTAGTTAAAATGAAGTTACAAAAAGAAAAACAAACAATTCCAAGAGCATGTATCACAAATTTGGCTGCAAATACCACTATTGAAATGGAGAAAAGAAGCATTTCCTTCAAAGATCTCTGATGAGACTGGAAGGGAAGAAGTCATAAAAGTAATCCTATATGGTGGTGATGGTAGGAAAACATTGTGAATGCAAATAAAGAGCACTGAAATATATATCTGAAGATGATTAAAAGGGGAAGTGTTGGATTGTATATGTGGTAACAGAAGAAAAAATTTTAAAAATCCATGGAACTACACTATACAAACAGTAAACCATAAGTTAAACCAAGGACTTTATTTAAAAATACAATTGTAGAAAATGTGCTATTATCAATTGTAAAAATGTTCCACACCAATGCAAGGTTTTGGTGGTGGGGTGGTTTATGGGAATCCTGTCTTTTATGCATGATTATTCTGTAAACCTTCAGCTTATCTAATTTAAAAAATAGTTATCCTAGAGGAAGTTCAACAAAGAAAATCTTGGTAATTTTTTAAATTTGAGAATTTGTGAGCTAGCCAAACAATCATGCATACCATATAGAATTCCCTACATCGCCCCGCTGCCACCAGCTTACCTTGCTGTAACACATTTGTTACAAATGATGAAAGAACATTGTAATACTATTACTGTTATCTATAGTCCATAGCTTATATTTAGGGTATTTTTCTCACCAACCATCCTATTATTAACACCATGTATTAGTATTGTATATTTGTTAGAGTTCATGAGAGAATGTTCTCATGGTTGTACTGTTAACCACAGTCCATCATTCACCATGGGGTTTGCTGAAAATTCTTATTCTTATGAAAAAGTTGAAAGAATAGAGGAATAAACACCTATATAACTTCTACATAAAACTTCAAATTAAAATAATTTACCAAAGTTGTGAATATATATGTATTTTATTTGATGAAAGGTTTGGGAGTATGTTGCATGAAATATGACACTTCATCCCTAAATAACTGTGCATACACTGACATATAAACCACCTTGTGTATAACCAAAATATCATTATTACACATAATATGAATAAAATATTATTGAATGTAAAAATCCATATTAAAAGTTTCCAAACTGTTTAATTATATTTTAAAGCTATTTTATTTTTCATCAAGGATCTGATTATTAGCTTCTCAAATTGCTTTACATTTTCATGTATGTTTAGTCATTTTTTGTTGAGTACAGTTTCACCCTCTTTGTATACAAAACATTGAACTTTCAAGGATCCCAGGACAAGATGTCTTATGGAATATCCTTCATTATACATTTATATATTGTTTCCACATCATGCTGTTTAACTCCTTCCTCTGTGCCCTGAATTTTCTCTTAATTGGAAGTTAAATCTATGGACCCAATTAGATACTTATTAAATTTTTATGAGAAATTTCATAAGATAGAGTTTCTCTTTATAAATGTGTCACATCAAAAACACACAGTAACTTGCTTTCCAATTCTTTTCCCATTACTATTTTGTCATTGAGTCCAAGAATTGTTCTAGGTACTGAGAATAGAAATGAATATGGCAGACAAGGCCCTTACTTTCAAAAAGCTCCCACTCAAGTGGAGAAGATAGAAAATATGCAAAGAAGATAACTTCAAATATTGATAACTGGTTAAAAGAGAAGGATGGTGTGAAAATATACGAAAGAGTAGCTATATTAGATTTGGTGGTCAGGGAATCCATTTCCCAGGAGTGAAATGTAATCCAATTGTTGAAAGATAGCACAAAGTATCCATAGATAGAGAAGCTTGAAAGAAAATCAAGTTTGGGGTAGGAAAATTATGTTTATTTTATGTATGCATCCATGTATGTGTACATCTATGTATGTGTGTACTTATATATACACATATACTTTTGTCTTTTAAATTTTGAAGTACCTTTTTAATGTCCTTAAAGAAATATCATCAAATGTACATTTCTGGAGGATTGTTTTTTAGTGCACTCGGGACTAGATGCATGCTTTTGCAACACAATGT
>PVKH010046709.1:0-10369 GCA_004027955.1 Chaetophractus vellerosus | reverse complement strand
GAGTTTGTCCCCACAGTTGAAGAGGGTGGATGTTCCCACCCAATGTTTGGGAATAGTATTGCCACCCCAGGGTTAGGGAGAGTGAAACAATTTCAGCAAAAAGTAGGGTGGTTAAGGTTGGCACCCTATAGGTCTGAGAGGGGTGCTCCTGTCCCCCATAGATTAGAGAAGGTCAGGTGGTCATCTTGTTGCTCTGAGAGAGTTGAACCTGTATGCCAAAGGTTAGGGGGAATGTTGTCTTCACCTCACTGTACTAGTGATGCTAAGACTAACCCAAAGATTAAGTAATGCGTGGCAATCACCCCAACATTCTTGGAGGATGAGGTCTGGAGCTTGGTCAACACCCAGATGCTTGATGAGGGTGGAACAAAAAAATGGCTGTTGGGAAGCCTATAGAAAGGGTGGGTTCCCATGAGGCCCCAAGGAGAAGAAACCATCATCTTAAGAATGACTCTCAGATTTTGAAATCGAATGGAGGATGCCCTGCAGATTTACTGAACTGTAGAGGATCCAGGACTTATGTTTAATATCCCAATTTCTCCTATGGTAATGAAAATGTTTATTCTTTGCCTTTCCATTTGTGTATTTGAAGCAGTTAAAAATTGTTTTTTAAGTTTCAGAGTTCTACAGCTAGAAGGGATTTTGCCTGAAGACAAACTGTATTTCTTTGAACTGATTATGATATGATTTTGTACTTGCAATTGTTACTGATTTAAGGTTTTTTGAATATTGTAATGTATTTTTGGAATTCAGAGGGTGGAGTGTTACAGTTTGATGTAATTATGAATTCCAAAAATCCATATTGAATCATGCTTGTAAACTGATCTGTTCATCTGGGCATGATTGGATTATGATTAGGGCATTGACTGGGCCACATCAATAGGGCATTGAGCCCCGCCCTCAGAGGGTGTGGTCTCAAGTATAAAAGGCAAGGCAAAAGACAGAGAGAAGTAGATTTGTGAAGCAGATTTTTGAAAAGCAGCTCTGATGTTTGAGAGGACACGCCAGGAGGAGAGAAGTGAGCTGTTCACCTGATAGTATACAGCTGACCTTGTGGAGCAAGCAGAGGAGCTAAGCCTAGAGAGAAATGCAGCCCCAGGAAGAGAGGAACCCATGAAGCCTAAACCCTGGCAAATGTCGGCAGCTGTCTTGCTCCAAAATGTTACAATGGACTTTGGTGAAGGAAGAAATGTATGCTTTGTGGCCTGGTAACTGTAAGCTTTTACCCCAAATAAATACCCTTTATAAAAACCAACCAATTATTGGTATATTGCAAAGGCACCCCTTTGGCTGACTAATACACCCCCTTATATGGCCTTATTGTTGTATGTAGAATTATACAATATCTTCTTTGCCAATGTTGCAAAAATATTGCAATGTTAACTATTGACCATAAGTTACATTAGTTTATATTTTCCTGTATATCACCACATTCTTAACATTTTGTAAAAGAAGAGTATTCTTATATTTATACTATTCACCACAATCTTTGCCCACCACTCAAATCACAAGGGTATACAGTCCTTAGATTATTCTCTAGCTTCCTTTCAACTGATATTTACAACCAGTTTCTCCCATACAGCCAAAATCACAGCTAAAATCATCAGTGTTTGTTATACTAACTGTAATATGTTTCCATCAACTCTATTCATTTCCAAGCTTTTGCAATCAACTTTATTAAAAGTTCTACATATATTAAGGAGCAGCTCCCATTCTTAGCACACATTCCATCTCCTAGTACCAAGACTCCAGAGTTTATATATGGCTTATTTCACTCAACAAATATCCTCAAGTTTCATCCACGTTGTCATATGTATCCCAATTCCACTTCTTTTTTCTGCTAAATAGTATTCCATTTTATGTAGATACTACTTTTAAAAATTTATTAGGGAAATTTTGTGTTTACAGATCAATCATTCACAAAATACAGGATTCCTATGTACCATCCTACCACCACCAACTTTCATTAGTGTGGAATATTTACTATATTTGATGATAGCACATTTTTATGATTGAAGTCTATGATTTTACTTTGAGTTTACTGTTTGTGCAGTGCAGTTCCTTGGATTTTCAAAAAACTATCTTTCTTTTAATCATATCCAGATATGTATTTCCATGCTGTTAATTGGGTTCACAATGTTATGCTACCATTACCACTATCCCTTACCAAAACACTTCCATCATTCCAAACAGGAACCCTGTATATTTTAAGCCTCCTCTTACCACTCCTTATCCCCATCCTATCTCCTGATGACCTATATTCTTGATTTTGATGTTATGAGTTTGCTTATTCTAGTAGTTTTTTTGCATCTGGCTTATTTTACTCAACATTATATCTTCAAGGTTCACACATACTGTCACATGTATCAGGACTCCATTCCATTTTACAGATGAATACTATTCCATTGTATGAATATGACACATTTTTTAATCCATTCACCTGTGATGGACACTTGGTTTGCTTCCACCTTTCAGCAACTGTAAATAATTCTGATATGAACATCGGGGTGAAAATATTATTTGAGTCCCTGCTTTCAATTCCTTTGAGAATTCTTTAAGGTAGTAGAGGGTTTGCCAGGTCAAATGATGGTTCTATACTCAGTATTTTGAAGAATTTCCAATCTGCCTTCTACAGCAGCTGCACCATTTCACATTGCGACTAGCAATGGAAGAGTGTTCCTATTTCTCCATATCCTCTCCAACACTTGTTATTTTCCATTGGAAAAAAAATAACAACCATTATAATGGCTATGAAATGCTATTTCATTGTGATTTTGATTTAAATTTTCCTGATGGCTAGTGATGCTGAGTATCTTTTCAAGTGCTTTCTGGCCATTTGTTATTTATTCTTTTATTATTTTTATGTTAATGGTAATTATTCTGAGATTTATTTTAAATAATTTATTTGAAGTTTTAAAGAGCTGGACAAATCGATTTATTGCTTATCACATTGTAGTGTTCTATATCATTATAATAGTTCATATTAAATGCAGACATATTTATCTTACACAGATAGTAGATTCAGTATCTATTACCTTCATAGATAAATAATTAAGATCAAAATAGTATTTTCCTTGTGGTATGGGTAATCAGTATCATAAGAAACCTGAAGAATATGATCATGCTTTATAACTAAAGTTAAATTAATTGTGGTGACATAAGTTATGAGGCAATTGCCAAAGAAATTTAACTTGACAATTCATCTTTCACCTGTAAATTAGGATATTAAAAATCACACCAGAAAAATAGAAATAGTTCTTCATTTATGCATCTTTGTCTCATGCATTTTTATTATACATATTATTGACAATGAGTACCAGTTAGGATTTCAAATAAATAATGCTGTTAAACTCAAAATACTAAGTGAGACAATGTGGTGGGCTGATAATATGAACAATTATTAGGAATAGCAATGAACATCAGAGGAAATTATATGTCATTGTGGAAAGTTGTATTTGTAGTAGCATTTATTGTATTAATCTAACAAAATATATCATGGTAAATTTATACATTTAAAAATAATTTAATGAGAAACCTATTCATTAAAATATTAATGAAAAGAATAGCAATGAAAAATGTTTTATCTTTTAAAACAGAAATTATAATGTTGCAATACCTAATTAATTCTTCCCTTTTACTTGGAAAGTGGCTTATTGAAATTTAAGGGATTATAGCACACTGATTTTACCTGTTGCATTTTTAAAAAGTCAATTTTATTGATGTATATTATTAAAGCGTAAATCCATCCAAAGTGTACAATCAATGGTATTCGGTGTAATCACATTTTTGTGCATCCATAACTTCAATCATTCTTAGAACACTTTGATTACTCCAATGATAATAAAATAATAAACACAACACAAACATGAAAACAACAAACAAAACTCATAACATCTCAAACTCTCTATATGTCCCCTCCCATACATAGCTGCTATTCTTTTTCTTTCTAATATATTTGAAATTATATTTTGTAAAACAGACATATATGCAATTTCACCCATATTTGTGTTTTACCTGAGGTTTTACTATCTTATACAGTCCCATGTTACTTTTCTTCTAGTAATATAAATGATTTTAGACTTTCCCTTTCAACTTCAGTCATACCCATATAATAATTCTGCTTATTACAAACACTATGATGTGCTTTCACTATTTCTACTCATTTCCAAAGATTTACAAACAACCATTTTTATGAATTCTGCATAGATTAACCTTCAGCTTTCCATTCTCTACCCACATTCTATTTTCTGGCTACCTATATTCTAATTATTATTTACATGAGTTTACATTATATATGTAGTTCATAATAGCACACTCATACATTATTCACTTTTTTGTGTCTGGCTTGCTACACTCATTATGTCTTCCAGGGTTAAACATGTTGTCATATGCTTCATGATTTCAGTTCTTCTTACCACTGCATAATATTCCATTATATGTATACACCACAATTTGTTTATCAATTCATCAGTTGATGGGCACCTGTGTTGTTTCCAACTTTGAGCAATCCTGAGTAATGCTGCTATGAAGATCGGTGTACTGATGTCTTTTTGAGTCTCTGGTCTCAGTTTTTCTTGGTATATATCTAGCAATGGCATTGCCAGGTCACATGGCCAGCCTATATTCAACTTCCTTAGGAATTGCCACAGTCCTTCAGAGTGCCTGTACCATTCTTCATTCTCACCAAGAGTAAATAAGCATTCCTATCTCTCCACATCCTCACCAACATTTACAGTTACCTGAATTTTTAATAGTGGCCCTATTAATAATTGTGAAATGATATTTCATTGTAGCTTTGACTTGTAATTTCCCAATTGCTAGTGATGTTGAACATTTTTTTCATGTTTTTCTTTGCCATTTGTTTCTCTTCTGTGGACAATTGTCTTTTCAAGTTTTGGCCCATTTTTAAAATCAGGTAGTTTGCTTTTTATTGTTGAGGTGCATGATTTCTTACATATCATGGATACCAAACCCTTATTGGTATGTGATTGCCAAATGTTTTCTCCCATTGAGTAGGCTTCCTTTTCACCCTTTTGACAAAATGCCTTGAGGCACAAAAATGTTTAATTTTGAGGTCTTCCCATTTATCTGTTTTTCTTTTGTTTCTCATGCTTTAAGTGTAAGCCTTAAGAAACATGATCTTGAAGATGTTTTCCTTCATTTATTTCTAGGAGTTTTATGGTTGTCACTTTTATATTTAGGTCCTTGATCCATTTAGAGTTATTTTTTGTATAAAGTATGAGATAGGAGTCCTCTTTCTTTATTTTGGCTATGTCTAGCCAGTTGTCCCAGCACCATTTGTTGAATCCACAGTTCTGAACCAGCTGGGAGGTCTTAAAAGACTTGTGAAAAATCACTTGACTGTAGATGTGAGCATCTATTTCTGGGTTCTGAATTCAGTTCCATTGGTCAATCTGCCTTACTTTTTGCCAGTACCATGCTGTTTTTACCACTGTAGCTAAGTAATATGCTTTAAAGTCTGGAAGTGACAGTACACCAATTTCATTCTTTTTAAAGATATTTTTGGCTCTTCAGGGCCCCTTACCCTTCCAAATAAATTTGATAATTGGGTTGTCCATTGATACAAAAGAGACTCAAGACTTTTATTGGAATTTAATTGAATCTGTAAATCAGATTGGGTAGAATTGACTTCGTAACGATATTTAGTCTTCCAATCCATGAACATGTAATGTGCTACCATTTATTTAAGGCTTCTTTGGTTTCTTTTAGCAATGTTTTGTAGTTTTCTGAACAGAGGTCTTTTATGTCCTTGTTTAAGTTTTTTCCTAAATGTTTGATTGTTTTAGTTGCTTTTATTCATGGATTTTAAAAAATTTTCTCCTGAGATTGCACATCAGTACTGTATAGAAATGCTATTGAAATTTTCATATTAATCTTGTGTCCCTCCAATTTGCTGAATGCATCTATTATTCTAGTAGGTTTCTTGTGGATTTTTCAAGATTTTTTAGATATAGGATCATATCATCAGTGTACAAAGAAAGTTTTACTTCTTTTTCTGTTGGGTGCATTTTATTTCTTTATCTAGCCTAATTGGTCTTGCTAGAACTTTTAGCACAACATTGAATAATAATATTTATGCTGGGCATCCTTCTCTTTTTCTGATCTCAGTCTCTCACCATTGAGTACAATGCTAGCTGCAGGTTTTTATATATGCACTTTACCATATTGAGAAAACTTCCTTATATTTCTGTCTTCTGAAGTTTTCATTAAGAAATGGTCTGTATTTTGTCAAAAGCCTTTTCTGCACCAATTGAGAGGATCATGTGGTTTTCTTCTTTAATTTATCAATGTGTTTTATTACACTAATTCATTTTCATGTGTTGAACTTCTTTTGCCTGTCTGGAATAAAACCCACTGTATTGCAGTGTATAATTCTTTTTATTTTCATTTAAATTCTGCTTTCAATTACTTAGTTAAGGGTTTTTGCACCTATATTCATTAGAAATATTAGTCTGTATTTTCTTTTTTAATAATATCTCTATTTGCTTTCGGTATTAAGTTGATGTTGGCTCATAGAATAGTTTCATTGTGTTCTTTCCTGTTAAATTTTGGAAAGGCTTGAGCAAGATTGCTATTAGATCATCTTTGGGTGATTGGTAGAAATCATCTCTAAAGCCATCTGTTCCTAGGCTTTTCCTCTTTAGGAAGTTTTTGATGACTGACTCAATCTTTTCATTTGTGATTTGTTTGTTAAGGCCTTCTATTTCATCTAAGGTCAGTGTAGGTGGTTTGTGTGTTTCTATGAATTTGTCTATCTCATCTACCTTTTCTAGTTTTTTGGCATACATTGTTCATAGTATACTCTTATGAATATATACCACATTTTGTTATTCAGTGATGAATTGTTGGATACTTGGACTGTTTCCATATTTTAGCAACTGTGAAAAATGCTGCTTTGAACATTGATGTGCAAACATCAGTTCATGGCCTTCTTCTGATTATATACCTTTTAAAAGGGATCCTAAATTATATGGCAATTCCATATTTAACTCCTTGAATTACCACAAAATTTTCTTCCATAGAGGCTATGCCATTCTACATTCTACCAAAAGTGAAAGAGTGTTCCTATTTCTCTAGATCCTCTCCAACACTTGTAGTTTTTGGTTTGTTTTAGTAATGGCCATTCTATAAGGTGTTAAAGACTATCTTGTAGTTTTGATCTACATTTCTCTCTAATAGTTAGTGATGTTTCACATGTGTTTTCATATGGTTTTGGTCATTTGTATTTCCTATTTGAAAAAATCTCTATTTAAATCTTTTGTTCATTTTTAAAAGCCAAGATTGCCTATCTTTTTATCATTAAGTTGTTTGATCTCTTTATATAACATGGCCTGATAGTTACCTACTGAATGCTTCCTTTTTGATCAAGCGTTGCCTCTCTCTAAGCCAAACTGAACATATAAACACACTTTTCCCCTCAACATGGGACAAGACTCCCAGGGAACAGCCTCTCTGGCACTGAGGGATTACCAAGTGCCAACTAGCAATGCATTTGGAAAAAGACCTTGATCATAGGAGGGAACTATTAAGTACACGTGAATTTTTATGGCTAAGAGATTTCAAAGTGAGCCAGAAGATCATTCCAGAGGTTATTTTATGCATGTCTCAGCAAGATCTCATTGATGCCACAGCAAACAGTGTGACATCTGAGGGCTATAGAGAAATCTAGTCACTATAGGCAGGTCAGACAATCTCAGGAATTTAGCACCCTGTCAGTGGGCCTTACTTTGGAATATGTGCTCCCCAATTTAACAGAGATAGACTCATTTATAATTACCCAACACAGCACTTTTCTGTCTCTTTTATTTGAACCTTTAATTAGCACTATGCTAATTAAATATATGTCTCAGAGACCTAAACCTTCCAACTGCTTATATGCTGGTTGAGCTCTGAATCTCAGCAGAGTTGCAACACCTCCTTTCCAGTTCATTAGGCTCAAACAAGACAATTAATAAAAGGATGATGATGGACAATGTCCCTCCCAAAAAACAGGGAGTGTCTGCAACTGCAAGCAAGACAGAGCCATGGAATTTAAGCCCCCTCTCAGTTGGAGACAGGGTGGGCATCACCATCCCCAAATCCTCAAGATTGAGGAATAAATGTAAGGGGAGAAAGCAACTATGGACTAAAGTAGATTTTTTATTATTCTATTATAGCAATAGAAGAACTTGTATCATTGATAAAAAGGCAGTAGTCACTACAGGTTCTTAGGTGTGAGAGAGAGTGAAGAGGAGTAACATGTGGTATTTTTGGGACACTGGAATTGTCCCGCATGATATTGCAATGATGGATACAGGCCATTACACATTTTGTCAAAACCTATAAAGTTGTGCAATGTGAAGAGTAAACTATAATGTAAACTATAGACCATGGTTAGCCACAATGCTTCAATATGTTTTCATCAGTTGTAACAAATGTGTCACACTAATGAAAGAAAGATGTTGTTAATGGAGGAAAGTATGGGAGGGGGAATGGGTGAGGTATATGGGAATTGTCTATATTTTTGATGTAACATTTATGTTATATAAAGGTTCTTTAAAAATAAAAAAAATAAAAATTAAAGTAAAATAAAATAAACTTTATCAGATATGTGATCTTCACATATTTTCTTCCATTGAGTATGCTGCCATTTTACTTTCTTGACAAAACCTTTTGAGGTACAAAAGTGTTTAGTTATGAGGAGGGCCCATTTGTCAATTGTTTCTTTCATTGCTCATGTTTTGGGTGTTTTGTTTAAACAAATACTGCTTACAAAAGATCTTGAAGATATATCCCTACACTTTCTTCTAGGAGTTTGATTATTGTAGGTTTTGTATTAAGGTATTTGATCCAGTTTGTGTTAATATTTGTGTAAGATTTAAGGTAGCAGTCTGCTTTCTTGCTTATGGATATGGTTATGCAGTTTTCCCAGAACCATTTTTTGTATAGAGTGTTCTGTTCCAGCTGAATGGGCTTTATACTCTTAACAAAAATGACTTGACTGTAGATGTGAGGGTCTCTTTCTGAAGTCTTGATTCAGTTTCATGGATCAATATGTCTGCTTCTAACCAGGACTATGCTGTTTTTATGGTTGTAGCTAAGTAATATGATTTTTTTTAATTTTTAAAATTTTTATATATCTTTATATATTTTTAGGATATGTTGGTTACATAAATGTTACACATAACTTCCAGGTGTACCCATATGCCACCTCCCCACACACCTCCCACAACCTCCCACATACACATCCCTCATCATTGTGGCATAATGCCTGTGATAGATATACACATTTTGGGGCTTTGCCATCAAGCATAGACCACAGTTCAGTCTAGACGACCCTCTCTCCCACACAGCTCTGCATGATACATGATGACACAAAATGGTCTACAACCACATTTCAACAACACCCATGACAATTCCCAAGTCCCTTAAAAAACCCCTGCATTACAATTGCCCTTCCCTCTCCCTGCCCCCAATGTGTCCAATGACCCTGGTTCCACATAATTTTGCAATTTCTTCCAATGCATATATCACAAGTCTATAGCAGGACACCAACAACCCCATTTGAGTCCATAGTTCTTCCTCCAAACCCGTGCAGCCTGGGATGGTGATGTCCCCTCCACCACAAAGTGAGAGGGCACTTATATCCCATGGATATGATGAAAGAGATTATCCTGCCTGCACTTGCAGCCTCTCTTCATTCCACAGCATAGACATCACCCATCATAAACTCCCAACTAGGTGTCCTGGGTGAGCCCATTGCATTGTAGAGTAGGAGTTGCAGGACCACAGAGTCTCTGGACCCAGTTAGCACATGGACAACCCGTAGTCTCTGGGCTATGGAAGTACACCTAAAACTCTGGCATCAAATATAGGTTTGAATAGAAGAAACAGATGGACCATATGCAGTGAAGACATATTTTGGTCAGACTCTGTCACTCTCAGGAACAAGGATTCCAAATTAGGGCCCACTGGTAAGGCACCAAACTCTGGGGCTATCTACCATGATATAGGACCTGGATTTCACCAAAGCCCTCAGGAGGCCTTCTGTTTGGGATGATATCCATATTGGAAGTCTAGGACGTCCTACTAGGGTGGGCATAAGTGTTATATCTGGGTTGACCACCCGACTCACTTTGAAGTCTCTTAGTCCTATGAACTCATTTGTCTTTACAATTTCCCCCTTTTATTCAAAGTTTTTTTCCAGTCATACTGCCCATTGGCATTTGTTAGTAATCCCTCATTGCCAGGAAGGCTCAGTCCTGGGAGTCAGGTCCCATGCTGGGAGGAAGGTCATGCATTCATATGCTGAGTTTGGCTTAGAGAGAGGCCACATTTGAGCAACAAGGAGGTTCTCCAGAGGCAATTC
>PVKH010046708.1:0-10368 GCA_004027955.1 Chaetophractus vellerosus | reverse complement strand
CTAATCAAAAACAAATTATATTAACTGAAAAGAAGTGGAATGTGGCTGCTCGGAGACCAATCTAGCAGTGTCTTCCCCAAGAACTGTAAGGTACTTTTATTTTCTTTCAGCTCTCCTTCCTCTGTGCTAGTTGATGTAAGGGAGGAAAAAAACGTCCTTGAGGCATATGCTGCTCTCTAATACATTAATGAGGGGAGGATAAGGATGTCCGTAGTTCCTTCAAATCCTTTATCTTTGTTCAACTTTCTTTAACCAGTTTGTACATGTGTATATAATATACATAATGAGTAACAGTATACTCATTTAGCTTAAGTAAATTTCATCCTCAGGATTGTAAATTATTTGAAGGCAGGGATCTGATCTATTTTCTTCACTGTTTTATTTTTGGAGCCTAAGGCAGTGCTTTACACATAATATGTGCTCAATACATGTCTTCTGAATTGTTAAATCTTGTTCTTTCACACCATTTCTTACCATCTATTAGATTTCCCACCTTGCCTCCACTGAAACTAACCCCTCTAGACTGAAAGCTTTGTTCCTCCATAAAGTGTCAAAGCAATAGCCAATACTTATCTAGTATTGATTATGTACTATACATTGTTTTAAGTGTTTTATTTATAATAACTTATTTGATCTTTACAACAGCCCTCTGAGGGGGCACTATTAATAGTATCCCAATTTTACTAATGCACAGGGTAAGCAAATCAATGAGTGTCACAAAGCAAGTAAACGATGGAGCTGAGATTTCAACCCAATTAGAGTGGTTTGGATAAACACTAAGCTATATTGCTTCCTCAAAGTCTAGCCATTCTTTAAGATCCAGCTCATATCTTTTCTTTTCCTCAAAGATATCCTACTATTTAGAAATAATGTCTTTCTCTCTTACTAACTCTGTTTATTCCTGATCATGACACTTCTCAAACTCTTTCTTATATTTTGGTTAATTGTTTATATATTAAATTTGTTCCACCATTCTGTAAATTCATAAAAACAGAAATGAAATCACAATCTGCATCCTTCCCCTCTTTACTCCCCCTACCTCCTTCTATGGAAGATATTAGCACAAGGTCTTGAGAACTTTGTATGTTTATAAGCAACACTTCATCAATCCCCTGTATATTCACCCAAGTTAAATCACTTGGAATGATTATCCATAAAAGCCCCAGCCAGGTTCAAGCTGGAAGTCATGAGTCATTAAATTCAGTGCACCTGGAGCTAGCAATAGCAGAGAAAGGAAAAAAGAACAAATCAAAACAAACAAAAAAGCCCTACTCTAAAATCCTATGCATGTTACCATCATATTGACCAGATTTGTAAAGAGGAGAGAAAAGCATTCTTGAGAAAGATATGTTCTGCACCTCTATGCATAAGCCCTGGAACCTACCCCATTACCCAGTGATTTGTGTCCAGAGAACTGACTGGGCCAGGAAGAGTTACCTCACACAAGACACAGGACACTCATGGCTGTGGAAAGTCCCCTGAAGTCACCGGAACATACACAGGAGTGTGTGTCTATGGATATAAATATAAAATGCTTCACTCACCTCAGCCCCCAAATCTGACCTTATTTGTCGATGCTACCTTGGCTGGATCTGGAGGGAAAGGAAAGAAGAACATCTTGACCAGCTGATGCTTTGACAGACACAGAAGAGGCACGTGTGCTCAAGAGATTTGGAGGAAGCTGGCATGCCCCATCAACATCTTTACCTTTGCTGCCCTCAGTGCCCTAATGACAGCTGAAGCCACACTGCCTCATATGGAATCTTTCCCCAGGAAATTCCAAACACTGTCTTTTTTCTTCTCTCTACCATATTTGTTCCTTGTAAAAATTACATGATCTCATTGTTTAAAAAGGAACTAGAGAAGAAAAAGGAACTCATAATTTCTGCCACCTAACAAACCCATTTTAACACTTCAAAAAAATTCCTTATGGTCTTTTCCCTGTGCTTTTAAAAATCTAATTGTGTTTTGTTTCTAACCTTTGTTCTGGATATAAAACTACAATATGAAAATTGCTTATAATATACCTAGGGTGATCACATAGAATTTTCTCCAAGCCAGCACAATTTTGAGAATAAAATGGGGAGCTAAAATTAATTATAAAAGCTTTGAAATCTTTATTGATCATTAAATTAGGTTTATGATATTGGTATACCTAAAAATAGTACTATCCAAAAACTGCTTTCAAAAATAAAATTCAGTCTAAAACTAAGTAAAACATATCTGTATACATAAAGAAAAAAGCCTTATTTGTATTATCCAAATAATTACTTTTTTACATGTTCACAAACTTTACTCATTTTTATAGTTGTATCTGTCTCCGTGCCACCCGTGTTTATGAAGAATGTACCTTTGCGATATGATATTATTTTCATTTCACCAGAAATTTGTCAGAAATATTTCTTCGAAGTTGCATTTTATAATTAATAAATTTGAAGTTGTTGCCATTTTCAATTGAATCTCAATAGATAATTTTAAAAAAATTTGTGCATTTCCAATTTTATTTATTGCTTTACATAAAGTAAAACAAAAATAACCCCAATTTTCCCATTTTTAATCATAAAATGAATAGCAAAATTTTTCATTCAACATATTAAAGAATATGTCTCTGCAGAACACATTGCACTGTTCTAGGAAGCACAGAATTAATTTTGATTTTCTTTAAATGTATGTGCTGATAATTTTCTGTTTTTGTTTTTGGTCCCCTTGCAGATTCATGACTTCCTTTCACCTTTAATCTTCTGACATTTTTCAGTTGGGATTGCCTCTCTTCTTTAATTTGTATATTTCCATTTATCCTCATTCCCCACTCCCACTTTCTCACTCACAAGTTGTATTTATTATGGTAAAACATGAAGTGATTTTAAAAAATAGTTTAAATAAAAAAGTTTTTATTTACAAACTCTCCATACTCACCAAGTACAAACCCTCCCATCCCCTTATATCCTCTAATCAATCTGCTTTCTGTCTACTAATTTTTAATAAGAAAATATTTTCTTCATAACCACTGAAATACTTGATAAGCTCAGAGGAAAAATTGCTAAATGGAGGATGGTCTCAATTCTAATATGTTTCATATAAAAATATATATGTCAACCCATATTTTTACAGGTACTGTCTTTTGCCTCTATTTAGAGTATCTTTCTTCACCATATTATTTGAAAATCAAAACTTATCAAATAAGTTGTGTTTTAAAATTCTTTTGCAAGTTTCACCAAATTTAGATATTGCAAAATAAAAAGCCGTCTATTTTTTAATTAAAAAACAGAATATAAATTTATTGAGTGTAAATAGGAACTCCATTAAAAGTCTCTTTTTACAAATTGACATATTCCAAAGCACAGTTAAAATAATTTCAAATATCAAATTTTATACTCAGTTTGAACTTTCATCACTTAATTTGATTTGTTCCTCTCTTACTTTTGTAAGGGTAAACTTCAACATCTTCCCATTTGTAGGTTTTATTTTTAATGACTACAATTCTCTAAATGTTTCAAAGCCAAAAGGTTTTTTTGGTGTACTCTGTTAGGTGAATACTTAGATTAAAATTTCCAACTGATTTTAAATAATATACAAGCAAAATGTATAAGATGCATTTAAATAAAGTTCAGTGCCATTGCAGGGCACTTAGGTTAAATTACAAAATAATTCTCAAAACTTCAAATATTTAAAAACTCAGTAGATAATAAGCAGAACAAGGAGAAAGAATTCACATTACCATGCTAAATTTTGCTTTATATTCAAAGTCATCCTCCTCACAAAATTTTATGTCAGAAGGGAATATAACAATTTTCTTAAATTTTCCTTTATTATTCACTTCTAGGCTATGTGTACCTTTTTGCCATCATAAGCAATACTGTAATGAACATGTCTGTGTTGCCTCTATCCTTGGTCATCTCATCTTCATTGATTCTGTACCATCTTGAAGGTGGCACTAGGCTGAAGACTGAAGTTCTTTAGTGCTTTAGGTTCCAGGATACTATGAATATGAAAGCAGGCCATCATCCCAATGGCTTTTGGGTTTCCCCATGCTTAGGCAGATATTTCTAAATAAACCCCTATGCCTCCTCTTCGCATACATCAAAATTTTGTTCTAATCCTGGTTTCAGCATTCCAACAGTGTTGCTTTTATCTTTACATATTGTTTTAATTTTCCATGATTGCTATGAATTATTATTAATTCCATTTTACAGCCGAATTGAAACCCATAGAGGTTAAGTGATTTGTTCAAACTAAATGTTAAGATCAGAGTGGTGCAGTGGATCAGTCTGGGTTGGAATTTTGACTCTGTCACTGACTGGTTCTATGATTTTGGACAATTTCTTAACACACCCAATTTGTTTCCATAGCTGGCAAACATAATAAAGTTTATTTCAGAGTTGTAATAAGGAATAAAATTCTCAATACTTATCAAGGTCCTTTTGTTCAGAATTTGGAAGGTAACAACCAGTTATTGAATGATTATTCCCATTGAATAACAGTCCAGTGCTCTTTCTTCTATATTCCACTGTGGTTTCTTTTTCCTTTTAAATAAATCTGTTTAAATTTAGAACAATGACTTACTGTTTTACATCTTGTTCTGTCAAGGATCAACAGAGATAAAGACAGAGAAATTTAACCAAAAGGGATTTTACATTTCAAAAATAATAGGACCATAAAAAGCAAGGGCTGTAGGAACAATACAATACGCATTAAGCTCTCTAACCACCTGCAGAAGATGGGGAAAGCGAAAGGGCTGGCCCAGAGTTCCACAGGGAGTAAATTCAAGTTCTGCATTTCTCTTGGAGCACTGGTCTTTGAAATCAGATCCAGGGCTTTCGACACAATGTGTTTTATCCTTCTCAAATCAGACAAGAAGAACCATAGGTTTTACCAATGAGAAATGATGAGCCTTGCTAAAATTCCAGCCACTGCTACACACTTAGTGGGCATTTACTAAGTGCCAGAGACTGTGCCAAGTGTTCTCACGGATAGAGTTGAGTACGGCATGGACGTTGCTCTTTAATCTAGTCGCGGAAGCAGGCACACAGATGCACATGTAACTTGATTCCAAGGCAGACTGTGATAAGTGTTATCTTAGATCAGTGGAGGAGACAGGTCACACGACTGGAATAGCATGAAGTCAGGCCTGAGGCTGAGGCCATGCTGTTATTTAGGAACCCTATCAGTTTCATCTTTCAGCTTGGCAATGGTCCAGCAAACCCTGTAGCTTCTTGTCCTGGGTGTGCTGGGTCATAGGATGCTTCCGTCTGCCCCTCCTGGAGTCTTCTCTTGAGGCCGCTGCAGCCTGAGAGCGTATAAAGACAGGGAGGAAGAAGATTTTTCCACTTTTCAAACAAAAAATTATTCTAGAATGCCTGGCACTATTGACAAAATAGCTTTCTTAAAGATTCCCTCTCTTCTCTCCTATCACATCCTGAGAGGTGCCAAACACCAGATTTCTACTTTACATTCATTCAAGAAGTGAACAAAAACAAACATGTTAAATTTGTTTATTTTTTAAGAGTAGTTCTTATCCCATTCAACTTTGCCTCTGCAGCTTGCATATCTGTTTCTTCATGAAAGTAACTGTGAGGTACTGGCGGACACAACCCCTCTGACTCACCTCTTTGTCTCCCAAAGCACCTAGCAGATACTTTCTCCTATCAAACATTCGATCAAGTGTAATTGAACTTAATTTAACCTTCTGTTATTCCATAAAAGCATCCTTATTTCCTGACTTACTAGAAGCCATATGACCTCAACCTTAGAACTATAACTATAAGGGCAGGAAAGAGACCATTGCTATAAAATATTGTCTCATGTTAAATAGCTTGAAAAAAAAAAAGAGAGAGAGAGAGAGAAAGCAAGGTTGGGGAGAGGAATTAACTGGGGGCGGGGGGAGGCGAGAAAAGGAAAGAGGACTTGACTATATGCCCAGGACTTGGAGCTCAATGCCTGATTCTGTGTGATCTCAAGAAAACTGTTCTCCTCTCTGAGGCTTAGACACCTCAAATGTCAAACAAGAGGGCTGAGTAGGTTTATTGCCAAAACTCCTTTGCTTTTGAGTGGTCTGCCATTATAATTGTGGCTATTCTTTAACAATATGCAACAACAACAATAATAATGGTATAATAATTTACAAAGCATTAATAAATGCATTATATTGTGATGAACATATATGAAACTATGATTTTGACATTAAAATTCTATAATTGGAACTTGACCATCTCAAAGATGGGGCCAGATGAAGTTGAGGGGCTCCTCCATGCTGGGCCCTCTCTGAAGCAGAGGCAACCTCTAGGACTTACTCTGGCCTAGATTAGATTCCTGTGGTCATATTCAGATCCAAACCAACTACTGGGGCTTTGGAATCGACTAGTCACTGGTGTGAATGGATCCAAGAAATCCACATATATGTGCTTCTACGTGAACAGGCCAGACCCACCAACTGGAATTCAAGGCAGGCTTCAGATGAAAGAACCTCCCCTGTTCTTTCTTCTTCACTTAGTCTTCACTGCCTGCTCCTCATGCATGCTTATGTCTTCAATCACAACCTAACAGTAATGAATAAATCAGGTATTCTAACCCAAACTGGGAATTCAGCCAGTAAGCTACCTTTCTAATTTACTAATCTGACATCTCTAGTGTGTGTCCCTTAGGTATTGAAACTCAATGCAATCCATGCCACATTTATCATCTTCCATCATAACAGTGCCTTCTCCTAACTTCCATGACACTTTCAACTGTGCCAACACTTTCCTAGCTAACTTGGCTCAAAACTTCCAGTTTGACTCTAACTTGTTTTCTTGGTCTTCCATTGCTAATCAATGGCCAACTCCAGCAGATTCTCCCCTTATTCTATCTATCTCTGTAATACTTTGGCCTCTTTATTGCTTTCCTAGACAAATACTTTACTTTTGTAAACTATCCTCCCTGACCTAATAAACCATGCACACACTTCTTTTTAATCACGCCACACCTCTCTATTGCCAACCACATAGTGTGCTTTTTTAACACTGATGTCTGACGCCTTTCATTATCTACCACATTCTGCCATTCTAGCCCTTTCTCCTGCCGCTAAGTGAACTGTGCACATTCTCCAAACATGCCTCCCTACACATTTTCCTCTGTAACATTAAATTGTTCAACCAGAAATACACCCTGTCTTATTTCTCTACACTGTTTTTATCAAAACATGACTCTGTTCTCCAAGGTACAGCTTAAGTAGCCCCTCTTCCCTTGTGCCTTTCTTAGATCAGATGTGTAATCTCCCTTTCCTGCACCCCACAGCTCTTTGCTGTTTCCTTTCAACAGCATGTAGCTTACTCTGACTCGTATTTTGGTCAGTTGTGTATTTATTTGTCATTGTTCTTCTGCTAACTCTCAGTAATGAGAAGGCAAGGTCTGCACTTCACTCATCAGCATGCTCCATGGTCGATGAGAGTGAATTGGGCTGGGCCAGAAGCAGAGCTGCATGAGTGATGGCCCATCAAGCTGAAGCAAAACTGAACAGGAAATGACAGCTTTGTCGAGTCAACTTCTGAGTTCATGGTTTACTTGTGGAAGCACACTTCCAGAACTGAATTCGTAGCTCAGGTTGCCGGCCAGTGTGCAAAACTTGGGAACTTGACACAGCAAAGGGGTCTCTACAGTTTAGATTGAGTGCAGTAGGGAATCAGAAAGAAAAGAAACAAGAGAGAGGAAGGAAATCAAAGACTGCCGTGTCTTTTTTTTTTTTTTAATTATTTATTTATTGCCATGTCTTTTTTACATGCGATTTATTCTGTGGTTTCAGCTGGAAGAACAACAGTTATAACATGGCTATCCTTCACTGGCTTTCACACAAGTGTTGTTTTTATGACAATCAGACAATGCCAGAGCTGAGTGGGTCTTTAGAAAAACTGAAATTCTGAGACAGGAAGTAGCTTACCCCCAAACCACAAATTTCCATCAGCTGCTGAAACAGGTTTGGGACCATTTACCCCAATAGCTAATTTATCCTAATATCAATGATTATTCTTCTAGCCATCTTTTTACTGACTTAGCCACACAAGAATTCCTTGGGCCAGAGAGTAGTTCTTGAGTAATTCCTTGAGTAATACAGCTCTTGAAGCAATGCACAACAGATTGGATTTCAAAGCACACTCAGGGTCTCCATTTACCATCAACAAATCATGTGAAACTTAGCTATTGGCATGCCTGTGTCCCAGGCAGGAGCTATGAGGTCCTGGAGGACAGAGTACCTCCAACTCTGATAGTACCTAGCAGATGATTTGTCTTATTAAATTCAGTGGTCAATTGAATTGAATGTAATCTGCTACTCCACAACTCTTCCCCACTTCCCAGAAGCACTCTGACTTGAACTTGCCAGGTGAAATTCCTTTTGTAAAAAACTTGACTTGCTCTTCAGATAGCTTCATCAAACATTCCTAATAGTCATCCAAACCCATAGCACAAACTTCTGGCTCCTCAACCTAAAAACCCAGATTTTTGGACATGATGTGAGCAGACTGCCCTAGCCAGCCCTCTCCACAGGGACAGTATGTGCCCCAGGCAAACTCTAGCCTTCAACCCCAGCAGCTGCACCCTGAGCTTGCAGCCCTGGGACATGGCCGTGGTGCTTATCCTCTTCTTCCACCTGGTGGGAAGACGTTTTAAGCTATCTCTTGCACAATGCTCTGGAGGCGGAGGAGAAAGGAGACAAAGAGAACTGGTCAGGTTGATTTCATCAGCCATACCAGAGCTCCTTGATATTTCTTTGCAAAAGATGTGTGGCAGCTTAAGTATAGCATGCTCGGGCAGATTCCATTTAACGGGACATTTGAGCGGTCTTCAGTCTCCTCCTTTGCTCACCTCTCTTTCTTCTGCTCCCAGGCAAGGAATTTTTTTTCTTTTTTTGCAAATCAGATGTCAACAGAAGGTCTATGGATTCAAATATAATACATATGCACTTTTCCTCAATATTTGGTGTCAACAGCAGAGCTTCAGAAATAAGTAGCTATTACACCTCCACCCCCTTTTAATAAATATTTGTGTGTTTGTCCCCTCTGGACACAAAAGTAATAAGTTCATTGTAGAAATATCTTATATTTCATTATCTACATTGTACATATATTTAGTGGCTCTTCAAGTGATTTAATGATTGATAATTATTTATTTAACCATTTATTGAAAACATTTTTACACATTAGTAAATTTTCTTTCACGACATGAATATTTGACCACACAGTACTACATTATATGGCTATAACAAAATTTATTTAGTTCTGTACTGTTGGATAATTAGGATCTGTTTATTTGTTACTATATACAACACTATAATAAATATCTTGTATAAAATCTTGTTTTTTTGTACCTATTGATATGGATTTTCTTAATGAGAGTTCACATCCTCTTTTATGAGATATGATACAGCTTGGAACTCTCAAATTTAGCCAATAGATCCAGGATTAGAGTTTAGGGGGGTTGGGAAAAAGAGAGAATAAGGGATAAAATTTAAGGACTGCAACTGCAGCTGCCAGTTTTCTCTACTCATTCCAGCTCAGAGCTTACCATTGCCAAAATTCCTGCTTTTTCAAACAGGCTTCAGAATTTAATTGATCCATAGTTTCTTTAATTCACTCTTCCCTTTAATTATAATCCTAAAATGCCCAGAGCTTCTCTAGTGATCTACAGTACATGAGACATGTCAATTTCAATAAGCATTGTTTGACAGGTAAAAGTAATTAAAGAAATTTCATTCTTCATTTTCTTTTACTAGATGCACTTTAAAAGGGACCCAAATAATCAATACACACAGCAACACTTAAAAAAAATTTTACTCACTCTCATTAACTTTGCAACTACTGTAATACCATTCCCTTAGTATTATGTAAATCAACTTAGTTTCCTTCTCAGCAAGAAAGAATCTTTCCTTAATAGAAGGGAGTGAAATGGGAGGGGCTCATTGTCTGCTCTTCTTTAGGAGGCCCTGGCAACTGAACCCAGGACCTCCCATGTGGGAGGCAGATGCCCAACCACTAGACCCACATCTGCTACCCTGCCAATGAATTTTGAGATAGAAAGATAACACTTCTAATGGTGTTGGTCAGAAAGGTTTGGGGAAGGAGAATTAGTCAGGGTTTTCTAGGGAAAACCAGAATTGACAGGAAAGGGTGGGGAGAGAGAGGGAGAGAGAGAAGGAGAATTATTGTAGGAATTGTGATCATGGAGATTGGCAATCTGAATTCTGTAGGGCAGGTCACAGACTGGGGGCCCCAATAAAGTTTTCAGTGAATTCCCCAGGAGAAGCTGTCTGAAGTAGAGATAAAAATTCTTTCTGACTGCTGGAATCATCAGCTCTCCCTTTAAGGCTTCCAAATGATTGGATAAGACTTCTCTCATTGC
>PVKH010046707.1:0-10369 GCA_004027955.1 Chaetophractus vellerosus | reverse complement strand
AATGCTGTGCTGCCATCCCCTCCGTGCACTTCCAAAGCCTCCCATCACCCCAGACAGACACTGTACCAGTTACGCGGTGACTCCCCGTCCCGGCCCCTGGTAGCCTGTAGTCTCGTTTCTACTCTAAGGAGGAGCTTCTTATGCCTGAAAAACAAAACAAAACAAAAGCCACGGTTATGGTCTTAATCTAAAATTTAGGAAAGGCATGGCCTACATTTGATAATTTAGTAAATCTGACTTGTGAAGCCTGCTCTAAAATTTCATGTTTATTATTTTGAATAAAAAATAATTCTTTGACAGTTAAATCTTGAAAATGAATATATAAAGTAGAGAGATTAACTAGAGGATTTGTACATTGAAGTAAATGTAAAGTGAACTAAAATTTTAAATATACAAGGTACAGAATGGAAATAGCCATGGTGAAATGGAGAGGGATTAAAACTTTTTTAAAAATGAGGAAGCAGCATTTGCCCCTATACGAGCCCTCTTTGCCTCAATTTGTCCTTCAATAAAAATTCACATCACCGTGTTCTATGTAGGATTCACACCATGAACAAAGAATGCCAATCACTTTGATCTAGTTTCTTTTCTTAGAAAACAGACGAGTCAATGTGTTTGAATTTATAAACTTATTAAAGCTAACAATGGTCAATGAGACTATCCATGATTGGAATTGGGCTTCCATGAACTTTAGACTCATTAAGAACTAAATTGCTGCTTTTTCAGAGTAAACATAGGCTAGAGTTGCTTGACTCCCTACCAACAGGGTGATTGATTGAATAGAAAACACTTCTGGTTATCACAGATTTTTGCACCTGTGTAAGCAAAATAACGTTTGATGGTTAAGTGTGACCCACATGTTACTCATCTCTTCTAAGATCATTTAAATTCTGTCAATCACCCAAAAGAGAACAGTTCAAGATACACAGAATAGAGTTTTGGGTCTTTTCTTTTAACAACCTTAGTTGCAAAAGTTTGTTAAGCTTTGGACAGATTTAATTTCAGTCCTAGGAAATGGCTTCTTGTAACCAGTGCACTTTGTTATCATGTCATCATAGCCTAATGTTCCTTGTACTGCACCTTCTGTACCTTAAGCACAAAAAAGAAGTTTGACTTCCTAAATACACCATTTGCCTGACCTATGTGACTGTTTCAAAGCTTTCTAAATAGTGCAGATAATTCTCTCAAATCACTATTTAGAGAATGGTCAATAAATATTTATTGAGCACCTACCAAGTAAGAGATGATGAAGATGACACATAACTTAAAATAGAATTTGAATTATTTTATCTATATTTACAAACTGACATTTTAAGCTAATTAAGAATGCTTTGCGTGATTAATTTTACAACAAAGTATCTATAAGAAGTAGTTGCTTTATCATAGTTACTTTCTTTCAGATGTCTTAATAATAATATCAGTCATTCATTTCATTAGAAGATGAAAACAGAGATTAACATTAGTTTTTTAATTATCTGAAAACTTTGTCTAAGTATGCAGGGCATGCCCAGAAATATATTTTTTTCTCTCTAGAAATACAGTATGTCAGCACATTTTTATTTATGAAAATCCAAAGCACGATTCCCTTATCTATTTTTAAAGCTGTTTTATTGAGATATATTGACATGCTGTATATTCCACCCAAAGTGTACAATCAATAGCTTTTAGAATAATCACAGTGTTGTACATTCAGCATGACAAAAATGTTTAGAACAATTTCATTAAACCAAAAAAACTCCATACCCCTTAGAAGTCACCTTTCAATCCCTCTATCCTTCCCCAGCCCTACATAACCACTAATCTAATTCCATCCTTAAAAATTGATTTATATTTACATTTTATATAAATGGAATAATACAATATGTAGTACTTTGTGTCTGGCTTCTTTCACTTAGCATATTGTGGGTGTGTGTTTTTTGTGTGATATTAACAACTTGTAACAACCTACGTTTGTTGAATTTCAAAAAAAAACAGTCTTATATATGCAATTTTACCCACACTCATATTTCATATGAGGATTCATTATGTTGTACAGTCCCATGTTACATTTTTTATTCTCCTTCTAGTAACATACATGACCTTAGACTTTCCCTTTCAATCACTGCTAGTTACAAACACTATGATGTGCTGTCAACTTTTCTATTCATTTCCAAAGATTAACAAAAAATCTTTTTACCAGTTCTACACAGATTAACCACCCTCAGCTTTCCATTCTCTACCCTCATTCTTTTTTCTGGTGACCTATATTCTTTTTATTAACTCCATGAGATTACACATTATATTTACTTCATAGCAGTGAAAACATACAGTATTTGCCCTTTTGTGTCTGGCTTGCTTCACTCAACGTAATGTCCTCCAAGTTCATTCATGTTGTCATATGCTTCATGACCTCATAGCTTCTTACTGCTGCATAATATTCCATCGTGTGAATAGACCACAATTTGTTTAGTCATTCATTAGTTGATGGACACTGGGGTTGTTTCCATCTTTTGGCAAACATGAATAATGCCACTATGAACATCGGTGTGCAGATGCCTGTGTCACTGGATATAGTCCAGTTCTTCTGGATATAGTCCTAGTAATGGTGTTGCCAAGTCATGTAGAAAACCTATATTCAACTTCTTTAGGCACTGCCAAACAGTCCTCCACAGTGGCTGCACCATTCTACATTCCCACCAACAGTGAATAAGTGTTCCTATCTCTCCACATCCTTTCCAACATTTGTAGTTTTGTTTCTTTTTTTAATAGTGGCCATTCTAGTAGGTGTGAAATGATACCTCACTGTAGTTTTAATTGGCATTTCCTTAATGACCATTGATATTGTACATTTTTTCATGTGGGTTTTTTTTTTTGCCATCTCTATTTCTTCTTTGGACACTTGTTTATTCAAGGCTTTTGCCCATTTTTAAATTGGGTCGTTTGTCTTTTTATTGTTGAGTTGTATGATATCTTTGTAGATCATGAATATTAAACCCTTATTGGATATGTGATTTCCAAATAGTTCTCCCATTGAGTCGGCTGCCTTTTCACCCTTTTGACAAAGGTGCAAAAGTGTTTAATTTTGAGGAGGTCCCATTTATCTATTTTTTAATTTTGTTGCTCATGCTTTGGGTGTAAGATCCAAGAAACCACCACCTACCAAAAGATCTTGTAGTGTTCCTCTACATTTTCTTCCAGGTGTTTTATGGTCCTGGCTTTCATATTTAGGTCTGATCCATTTTCAGTTGATTCTTGCATAGGGAGAGAGATAAGGGTCCTGTTTTTTTCTTTTGGTTGTGGATATCCAGTTCTCCCAGAAAGATCGGCTGATGACTCTCTTTTCCCGGTAACATGGACTTGGTAGGCTTGTCAAAAAACAGTTGGCTGTAGAGGAGAGGGTTTATTTCTGGACTCTCAATTTTATTCCACTGATCAATGAATCTCTCTTTATGCTAATATCATGCTGTTTTGACCACTTTAGTTTTGTAGTATGTTTCACGGTCAGGCAGTGAAAGACTTCCTACATCTTTCTTTTCTTTTTTTTTTTTAATTAATTTTTTTTATTTTTAAAGAAGCTTTAGACTACATAAATGTTACATAAAAAACATTAGGAAAAAAAAACATAAGGGATTCCCATATGCCCCACTCCCTCTCCCTCCCACAATTTCCCACATTAACAACATCCCTCATTAGTGTGGTACATTTGTTACAATTGATGAACACATATTGAAGCACTGCTACTACCTATGGATTACAGTTTAAATTATAGTTTACACTCTGTCCCACACAATTTTGTAAGTTATGAGAAAATTTACAATGGCCTGTATCCGTCACTGCAATGTCATGCAGGACAACTCCAATGTCCTAAAAATGCCCCCATATTACATCTATTCTTCCCTCTCCCATCCCTCAGAAACTCCGGTGGCCATTGCCTTTATATCAGTGATAAGAGTTCTTCCATTGCCAGAATAATAATAAGTCTATAATAGAATAATAATGCCTACTTTAGTCCATTGTTCATTCCCCAATCTTGAGGATTTGGGGATGGTGTTGCCCACTCTGCTTCTAATTGAGAGGGAGCTTAGATCCCATGATGCAGATGGATGGAACTATCTTGTTTGCAGTTGCAGACACTCTGTTCCTTGGGGATGGGTGTTGCCCATCATCATCTCTTTATTAGTTGTCCTGGGTGAGTCCAGTGAACTGGAGTAGATATTGCAACTCTGTTGAAATTCAGGGCTCAAATGGCACATGGACAGATCAAAAGTTTAAGTCTTTGGGACATATATTTATCAAGTATAGTGCCAATTATAGGTTCAAGTAAAAGGGGCAGAAGAGCCATGTGTAGAGAACCTATAAATGAGTCTAAATCTGTTACACTGGGGAGCATAAATTCCAAAGTAAGGCCCAGTGACAGGGTGCTGAGTTCCTGAGCTGTCTGCCCTGCTTATAGCTTCTGGATATTGCTAGAGCCCTCTGGAACCCCACTATTTGAGGCATTGTTTGCTGTTGTAATCAATGAGATCCTGCTGAGACTTGCATAAGTGTAACCTCTGGAATGACCTCCCAACTCACTTTGAAGTCTCCTAACCAAAAAAAATCATTTGTATTTACCATTTCCCCCTTTTGGTCAAGGTCTTTTTCCAGATGTATTGCTAATTGGCACTTTTTAATAATCCCTCAGTGCCAGGGAGGCCCATCCCCAGGAGTCATGTCCCACACTGGGGGGGAGGGGGAGGTAGTGTGTTTATATGCTGAATTTGACTTAGAGAGAGGCCACATTTGAGCAGCAAAGAGGCTTTCAGGAGGTAACTCTTAGGCAATATATACTACCAGGCTAAATTTCAATTTCAAAAGAAAAGCTTCATAAGTACAATCATCAATATCAAGGGCCTGGTATGATGGTCTGTCTTCCTTCACTAGGCACTGTCTTTGCACTTGGGGGATTCTTGCTGTCCTATTAGAGAACGTAGCAGAACTCCCCAGGATGGAAATTCAATATTCTTTTGATTATTGTGGGATTTTCACCCACTAAGACAAGGCCCCATGAACACTTGAACATATTCATAAGCCTTAGAGGCATGCCCTAGGTGAGCCCCTTTCCATGCATCCCCATCACTGATGCCCTGCACCAGTGATCTTCTCCTGCCATTGTTGTGACCCTTCTGTGATTCAAAACCTCTCCAAAAATGGAAGCCAATGAAATAAACAAGTAAAATTAATAAGAAAATAAATTAAATTTTAATAATAAAAAATAAATTACAAAATTTTTATTTGAAATTAAATTTTTTTTAAATTTGGAAATTGTATATTTCACCACTGTAAGATCTGTTGTCCTGTATGTACAGTGCCATTTTCTTCCATATATTCCCCCAGTGTCTTATTTTTTCCATTTTCTCTTCAAAGAAGCTTTAGGATATGGAAAAGTCACATAGGGAATATAGGGGATTTGCATATACCCAACACCCTCCCCCTTTTCCCCTCTCCCCTATTAATAATATTTTACATGTGGATTGTACATTTGTTACAATTTATGTACAAATATTGAAACATTGCTACTAACCACGGTCCATGGTTTACACTTCGGATTGTACACTTTTATAGGTTTTGATGAAATTTGAAGTGGCCTGTATCTGTTATTGCAAGATCATGCTGAACAATTCTAATGCCCTAAAAATGTCCTATGTTCTATCTATTCTATTCTTCCCTCACCCTCCCTTCGAAACCTATGATAATCACTAAGTCTCAATTTTTGAAGAATATGATTCATAGGTACTTGCAATAATACTGAGGGCTTGACATATTGGTCTGTTTTCTTTTATCAGGTCACTCTTCCTTTTTAAGATGCTTTTGGCTATTTGGGTGCACTTTCCCCTCCAAATAAATTTGATAATTGCCTTTTCTATTTCTGTAAAGTAGGTTATTGGGCTTTTGATTGGTTTGCATTGAATCTATAAATCAGTTTGGGTAAGATTGACATCTTCATGATATTTAGTCTTCCATTCTATGAACATGGAATGTCTTTCCATTTATTTAGATCTTCTTTGATTTCTTTTAGCATTATTTTATAATTTTATGACTATAGGTCCTGTACATCTTTGGTTAAAAAATTTCTTAGGTATTTGTGTCTCTTCTGTTGCTATTGTAAATGGAATTTTTTCCCTGATTTCCTTCACAGATTGATCAATACTAAAATACAGACATTACTGATTTTTGCATCTTGATCTTGTATCCTGCTACTTTGCTGAACTCATTTATTAGCTCAAGTACCTTTGCTGTACACATTTCCGAATTTTCTAAACATGCAATCATATATCATCAGTGAATATTGAATAGTCCTCTTTTCCAATTTGGATGCCTTTAATTATTTTTCTTATCTAATTGCTCTAGGTAGGACTTCTAGCACAATATTTAATGACAGTGGAAACAGTGGACATCCTTGTTTTGTTCCTGATTTTAGAAAGCCTTCAACTTTTACCTATTAAGTACAATGTTGGCTGTGGTTTTTCATATATCATATATACCCTTTATCATATTAAGGAACTTTCCTTCTATTCCTATCTTTCAAAGTGTTTTATCAAGAAAGGATATCAGATTTTGTTAAATGCCTTTTCTACATCAATCAATATGATCATGTGGTTTTTATCCCTTCAATTTGGTAAGGTGGTGTATTGTGTTAATTGATTTTCTTATGTTGAACTACCCTGGCATACCAGGAATAAATCCCACTTGGTCATGGTGTATAAGTCTTTTGTTATGCTCTTGGATTCAATTTGCAAGACTTTTGTTGAGAATTTTTTGTATCTATGTTTATTAGAGAGATTGGTCTGTAATTTTCTTTTCTTGTAGTATATTTATCTGGCTTTTATATTAGGGTGATGTTGACTTCATAAAATGTGTTGGATAATTTACCCTCCTCTTCAAGTTTTTGGAAGAGTTTAAACAGGATTGTTGTTAATTCCTCTTGAAATTCTTGGTAGAATTCATCTGTTAAGTCATCTGGTCCTGGACTTTTCTTTGTTGGGAAATTTTTGATGACTGTTTCAATCTCTTAAATGTGATTGGCTTGTTGAGTTCTTGTATTTCTTGTAAAGTCAGTATAGGTTGTTTTGTGCATTTCTAAGGAATTTGTCTATGTCATCTAGGTTGTTTAGTTTGTTGGCATACTGTTTCTTATAATATCCTCTTGGTACTTTTTATTTCTGTGAGGTCAGTCATAACTTCCCCCTTTCATTTCTGATTTTATTTATTTGCATCTTGTCTCTTTTTTTCTTTGTCTACCTAATGGTTTGTCAATTTTATTGATCTCCTCAAAGAACAAGCTTTTGGTTTTGTTGATTTTCTCTATTTTTTTTCCTCAATTTCATTTATTTCTGCTCTAATTTTTATTGTTTCTTTCCTTCTGTTAGCTTTTGGACTGATTTGCTGTTCTTTTTCTAGTTTCTGCAATTGTTCAGTTAGATCTTTGATTTAGCTCTTTCTCATTTTTTAATATAGGCATTTGGGGCTATAAATTTCACTCTCAGCCCTGCCTTTTCTGTATTACACAAGTTTTGATAAGTTGTGTTCTCGTTTTCATTTATGTCGATATATTTACTACACAGTGTTGGAGATGCTGCTTTGGGGAGATAAAACTTCAACCAACTGAACTAAATTTTAAGGAAACCTGTTGTTGGGAGAGGTTCCCTGAAGCAAATTATTGGCCTGCTACTCACCATTTATGGAAAATTAATTTTCCAAAGAAGAAACAGACATGTATATGTCTCCTACTTTCATGCTTCCCCTGGAGTGCCCCTGTTCACTGGCATTAGTCAAGAATTCCTAATCAGGGGGCTCATTTGTTCATTGCACCAAAGTGCTGGAAGGGGCTTGAAGAGGAAAGAGCATTTTAGTGGGGAGTGGGTTGTCAACGATACATTTCCGGGTAAAGTGGAGAGGAAATACCACTGTCTCCATTTGGGACCCCGGACTAGCCACAGATAAGGAGCATAGTCAAAGGGCCAGTGTAATGACCTCAGTCTATAGGGAGAAGCAACAAAAAGAAACTGTGATCTACATATATGCTCATTAACCCCTAAAACTAAAATGAATTAATACATGTCAGGGCAGAGAGAACAGTGAAAAGTCAGTGCTCCATCTTGCGGTAATCAACTGTCACAATGGGCTTTTCCTTCTTCATTTTTATTCAGTATAACTAATAATGGAGAAATAAATGGAGAAATAAAAAGAAACTATTTTAAAATAATGTATAATTTGATATGTATATATTTAGGCATGTCTATAATGGAAGTGTTGAAGCAACAGCCACAAATGCAGATTAATATGAATGTGTAGTTTTGGATAATCAATTACCTTGAAAAGTGCAATCTATCAATTAGCCTGGAAGTTGCATGCATGAAAACTTCTATTTATATTAAAACCCTGAAAAGTTGGTGTTTTCATATGTAAAATGGGTTAAGTTATATGATCACATAATTACAAACAAATTTTTCACCTACATAAGTACCTGAAAACACAGTGGACTGCATGGGCAGTGCAGGAGAAGTCTTCCTTTTGCAGGACTCTCTAGTCTATTACAGAATGTCTGTCATCGCTGGTTCCACCCCCTACCTGTCAAAGGACCTCGCATCATTGTGGCAAAACGTCACACACAAAAGCAAAGTCCACGGAGGGGCATCACCCTTGTTGAGCACCTGGCCATTGGGGTGATTAGAGTGAATGATTCTAGATTGGGAGCAGTCTGGTGATCAAAGAATCCTTAAAACAGAAGATAGAAAGCCTGAAGGCCAGCGCACAGGCCTTCCCCGTTCACCTGCATTGCATACACCTGCACTTGTTTACATACCTACCAAAGAGCTTCCCCTTACTCATCATTTTGTACCCAGAACAGGGACTGAATATGGATGTCTTCTTAAGTCAAGAATGATGAAGGAAGGTTACAACCTGCAAACTATAGCAAGTTACTAGGTTTAAATCTTACCAACAAAGAGGTCTATATCAAAAGAATATTTTAATAATTTCTAATCTTGTGTTCTTTTACAAGAAGCAGAAAACAGACAGGTAGTCAGGGAAGCTGGAGAAAGGCACTAGCAGAACTCTTAATCAGCTTAGGTAGGGAAATTAATGAATTAGTTGGCTCAAAAACTTAACAATATTAGATGACATCTATATATAGATCTTCAAAAATTCTATCTTCCATAAAAGCAAAGAGAACACCAGCAAAATGGCCAGAGTCAACTTTTGCAGAACTTTAGAAATTAATCAAAGACTTGCAGCAATCTGAAGAGCAAATATTCAAGAAAAATAACTGACTCACAGTAAGAACACTGAGCTTTGTGGAGTTTTGAACTTGCCCTAATATTATTTCCTGCTCTGCAGTTTCACAAGAGGCTTAAAAACTAACAGTCTGCATTCATGGGAAAACCATGGCAGGAGAGCCACCAAAGGTTGCTGAATGGGGCTGGAGCTCTTTCAAAGCCTCAATCACAGATAAGTATTATTTTACCTGGTTGGTGCTTCCTTGGAAGAACTCCTCTTATGTCTGTATTTGTCTTAACTTAGAGGTCACCCAGTGGGAAAAGCTTTTTTTTCAGGAGCATTTGTCAAAAATAATCACAGGAAAATGTTTAAATTCTTAGTTGCTTGAAGTGATGTTTAACAGTCAAGACAAACAGTAGACTAACCAAACAACAACAACAACAAAAAAATGGGGAACGCAATGAAATTACTGAAGGGGTTTGAGAAATGGAGACACATTGCTGGAAATCTTGGCCACATGCATGGTAGGGTGGCACACATCCCCAGGGCTGTGTACCTACTTGGGAAAGAAAAGAGGAGGCCCTAAGCTCTCACTTCTGGCTGAACTTGAAGCTCCGCATGAGCAGGAAGTGAAGGCCAAAGTACAGTTGTTCACTGCGTGGCTGAGGGCTGAAGGCATGCTCCAACATGCATACAGAATCCATTGACAAAGACTAGAAGATTTATTGATCGCAAAAGGTTAAGAAAATCTCTGTCTAATCATTAGATGAACACTAAGCTAACCTAGCAGATACATCAGTGGCTACACCCAACCAAAATACAGACTTTACAGAATTCATTCAGAAAAAGTGACCAAACAAAACTACAACAATAAACAACAAAATCAACAAACCCTGGAGAGGGGAAGAATGTGACTTATATTTGCCACATTATATTATTTTAAATGTCCAATTTCACCAAAAAATTATGAGGTCTCCAAAGAAACAAGGAAGTAGAGCCTGTACACAAGATTAAAAGCAGTAAATAGAAACTGTCCCTGGGGCCGGCTCGATAGCCCAGTGGATAGGACGCCGGCATACCACATGGGAGGCCCCGGGTTCGATTCCCGGGGACCTCTCCTAGCGGGCAGACC
>PVKH010046706.1:0-10376 GCA_004027955.1 Chaetophractus vellerosus | reverse complement strand
TAGTCACTGCGCAGGCACGGCTTTCCCCGCTTGTGGGCGGCTTCTGCTTCTATTCACGGCCAGCTCTTGCTTCAGTTCGCGGGAGACCTGCCCTGCCCGTGGCAGCTTTTGCCCTGTCCGTGGCAGCTTTTTGCCCTGCCCATGGTGGCTCCAGCCCACCCATGGCGGCTTGCCATTCTCAAGGCGGTCTGCCCGCTAGGAGAGGTCCCCGGGAACCGAACCCAGGGCCTCCCATGTGGTATCCCAGCACGCTCTTTATCCACTGAGCTATCTAGCCGGGCCCATGAAAACATTTTCTTATACCAGTTACCTTCTTTAGACCTAGCCTCTTTGCATTCCCCAAGTCTTTTTTTTTTTTAATAGTGATAGGCTTTCTTTAATAACACCAGAGTGATTAGCATAAAAGCAACAGGTTTCTCCTAATGCTATGCATAGGCTTCCTTGTTTCAGGAACAGTAAATCTAGGCCTCTTCTATTCTGCAATGCTATTTCTGCTAGAGATGCAACTGATGCTTCTAAAAAGTGTTCAAGGGATTTTTGGAAATAGAAACAGTGGAGTTTAAAATTGTCCCATCTTCAGTCTGGATGACAGTCCAAGTGTAGGTATCTAATTGGAAGGGTGACACTTCCTCCCAGGTTCCAGCAAAACTCATTATGGCATGTATCCAATGCTTCTTTCCAGCTACTTTGATAGGAGTGGGAGTTGTCAGGATAACAAGGTAGGGGCCGGTCCACTTTCGTTCTAGGGTGCTGGCCTGGAATTTATGAACCTACACAATGTCTCCAGGCTGAACCTGTAAAACAGGGCTGTTAGAAGGTATTTGGTTTTGTCGGGATGCCCGGACTACACTCTGGACTTCTTTTTGGGCTTGATCAAGAGGCTGCAAAGAAGACAGTAAATAATGATTGTCTATTTCAATTAGTTTTTCAGCTCCTTATCTCTTTAATCATATTTTCCTTCAATTGCTTGAATTGATTTAGGAGATGCATGTGATTATCATTGATCAGTTGTCTTAAATCTTGTGTCTTGTTAGGATTTGTTCCTTTGGCTGGGCTATCTCTTCCTGTTCCTTAGTATGGCTGGTAGTTTTTTGCTGATTTCTGGGCATCTGAATATGTTGGTGAATTTACTCTAATGGTCAATTTCTCTCTCCTGCCTTGTGGTTTTGTTTCACAGCTCTTCTTTGATTTTGGGTTTAACTTATTCTAGGTCTTTAACATTGCCCAGATTAAGTTATAAAACTAGGACCAAGGACTCACTAATGGGGTACATATCCAATCCAAGGGGTCTGGATTGGAAAAATGACTCCTAAAAGTCATTTTTCTCCTTGCAGTTTCCTGACCATCCAGCAGATGGCATTCCTTGGTGAGCCTTTCCTCAGAGGTGTCTCTTTCACCCTCCACTTGCTGGTGATTCTGGTCTGGCCAGACCTGAGATTCAACATGGGCTCTGCTGTCCAAATTCACTGAAGAGAAACCACTTTCCACCCTCTGCTGCACCCTCCCTGTTCCCAGGGAGGACAACATTTGCTCCCCTCTCAGTTGGCTGCAGTGAACCCTGGGTTTTACCCAGGCTGCTCGTCTTGAGGGTCGGGGCTGAGTGCTGTACTCAGCTGCAGGGGTGGGTAAATCATGGTTTTCATTTCAGCCTCTTCATATTTCTCTCCCTTGCTCTCCTGGAGGATAAGCAGCTCTCTCCTGGTCTGCAGACCCCAAAGCAGCTCCCTTGGGCTCCTTTTTGCTCATCCCCTGTTGTGAGGGGGTTAAGCCCTGCCTTCTGCTCTGATGCTGTCTTCCCAGAAGTCCGCAGCTCACTTTCTTAATGATGTCTTTTAACCAATAGTTCTTATGATTAGTGAAATCTGCTTTATTAATTTTCTTTTCTGGCTAGTTGTTTTGTGTCTCATTTAAGAAATCTTTGTTAACTCCACAGTCATGAATCTATTCTTCTCTGCTCTTGACTGTGTTCACTTTTATACATAAGGCTATGTTCTACCATGAATTAATTTTTAAATTCTGTGGAAGGTGGGAGGCAAGCTTCATTTTCATCCTCAGGGTTATCTGATAGCTTTCAGCACCTTTATCATGGTGGCATCTTCATTTTAAATCATGTGTATGTGGGTATATTCTGGATATTTGTTTTTCCTTAGGTCTGTACCACTCTGACTTGAGATCAGTGGTATGCCTTCAATTTTATTCTTTGACTTCAAGATTATGTTGGCTCTTCTAAATTTTTTTGCTTTTCCTTATAAATTTTACAATAAGCCGGTAAATTTCCCAAGAAAAAATGGCTGAAATTTTGATTGGGACTACATTGAATCTGTAGATTAATTTGCAGAGAATTGACATTTTAACAATGTTGAGTTTTCCAATCCATGAACATGAAAATTTTCTCAATTTATCTTGTTCTTTATTTCTCCTTGACAATATTTTGTAGTTTTATTTTATTTTACTTTTTAAAAACAATTTATTGAAGTATATCATTCATAATGAACATACATGAACTATAAGTGTTCAGTAAACATCATGAAATTGCAAAACAAACAACCAAAACATCATGCAAGGCTCCCACACATCACCCTCCCACAAACATCCTGCATTGTTGTGAAACATTTGTTAACAAATCATGAAAGAGCATAGTCAAAGCATTAGTACTAACTATAGTCCAAATCTTCCTCCACTATGCATTTTTTAAGGATTTACTTACTTTTATCCATTTTTAACCCCCACCCCCATTTTTGCTGTTTCTGTGTCCATTTGCTGGGCAACTCTCTGTGTTCATTTCCTGCCCTCTCTTCTCATCTTTCTCCTCCTGTATTCACTGGGATTTGATCCTCAGAACCTCCAATGTGGGAAAGGGTTGTCCTACCACCTGTGCCACCCTAGTTCCTGGTTTTTCAGTGTGTCTTGTCTTGGCTTTCCCTGTGTCACTCTTTTTATGTCATCATCTTGCTGTGTGGCTGGTGGGGCTTGACAGCACACCTGCTTATGGGGCCTGGTGGCCCACACACCTTCTATATTTTTCTTTTTTGTTTGTTTTTACTGGAAGGTCCCAGGCATCAAACCCAGGTCCCTCCATATGGGAGATGGATGCCCAACCACCTGAGCCACATCTGTCCCCCTGCTGTATCTCTTAAGGTTGACCAAAGATACCCAGAGTTACAGTCTTTTTCCATACAGGATGGTCATATAATAAACCAGGCTTAGCTTATCACCAGCATCTAAAAACCAGACCTAGGGAGAAAAACTAGGTCTGGGGACACATGCATGGTTTCTAATATAGAGACTGTTTAGCCTACCCTGATTATCACAAAATCAGGACAGTGAGAATGTTCACACTGTAGTTTTGTTTTAGAGGTTTTACACATCTTTCCTCAGATTTATTCCTAGATGTTTGATGCTATTGGGAATGACAAACAAACAGAACAATGGCACATATAAAGATGCTTAACATCATTAGTTGTCAGGGAAATGAAAATTAGAGCCTCACTGAGGTACAATCATGAGCCCACTAGAATGGCACACATGGGAAGGGACTGGCAGCACCAGGGGCTGCAAGGCTGTGGAGCAGTTGGGACTCTCATTCCTTGCTGGTGTGAATGCAAAATGGCACAACTACTTTGCAAAACAATTTGGCAGTATCTTATAAAGTTAAACATATACTTACTATATGACCCATCAATTCCACTTCTATTTATTTATTCAAGAGAAATAAAAACAAAATCTATACAAAGACATATTAAAACATGGGAGGGGAGCGAATGTGGCTCAAGTGGTTGAGCACCAGCTTCCCACCTACAAGGTCCCAGGTTCAATCCCTGGTCCCAATACCTCAAAAAAAAAAAAAAAAACAGGCCCGACTAGATAGCTCAGTGGGTACCACATGGGAGGCCCTGGGTTCAGTTCCCAGGGACCTCTCCGAACGGGCACACAGCCTTGAGAAAGGCAAGCCACTGTGGGTGGGGCAGAGCCACCATGGGCAAGGCAAAAAGCCACCAGGGGCAGGGCGGAGCCCCCATGGGCAAGGCAAAGTCACCCGTGAAAAGCGGAGCTGCCGCCTGTGAACCTTGGAAGCCGGCAGCCTGCAAAAAACATGGAGGACTGCTTCCCACAAAACATGGAGTGGAGCCGCCCATGAAAACAGAATGGAGCCACCCTCGAATGGAGTGAGCAGCCGCCATGGAGGGCCGACTCGGCGAGTCTCCGCAAAGAGGGGGGAGACAAGAAGCAGACATAGAGGAACACAGAAGAATGGACACACAGCAAGAGCAAGCAGAAAAGGGGGGGGATATGTAATAAATAAAAAAATAAATCTTTAAAAAAAAACAAAAAATCAACAAAAACATGGGAGCTCTATTCATAATAACACAAAACTAGAAACAACCCACATACTCATCAGCTTGTGAAAGGAGAAGCATAATGTAGTATGTTCCTATAATACAATATTCCTCAGCAATAAAGAGAATGAACCATCTATGCTCACAGAACAAGGTGCAGCTCAGCAGTGTTACGGTAAGCCCAGAGAGGAGTTATGATGTGATTCCACTCTGTGAATCTGCAGGGTGGTGGAACCGTAGAAATAGGAAGGTGGGGGCTAGCGGGGGAGAAGGCTGTGACTGTAAGCATCAGGAGAGGACTTTCTGGAGTGGTAGAAATGTTTTATGCCTTGTTTGTGGTGGAGGTTGCATAACTGTATACATTTGTCAAAAGTCACTTAAACTTGGTGAGTTCTATTGCATGTATGTTACACCCCAGTCTACTTTGATATGAACATAGACAAACCAGCTTTATTATGTTAGTGTTTTCATGATACATCTTTCTCCATCCCTTCACTTCCTGCCTGCCTGTGTTTCTATATTTAAAGTGTGTTTCTTAAAAAAGAGTATTGTTGGGTCTTATTTTTTATTCATCCTGATCATGTGTGTCTTTTTTCCCTGTGCCTCAGTCCTCCCCCTGTAGAGAGAGGATCCCGTTTTTTCCATCAGTCACCAGCCAGTGAGAGTGTGGTGCAGGTCAGATGGCCAGTCCTGTCAGCCTGCCTCACAGCCATGGGCCAGTCCGTAGTCAGACACCTTTGTTCAGTGCAGTTGGTGGGGCCTGGGTGGGGGGCATACATGGTGCCAAGCATGTGGCCTCTGCGGTGGCCCCACACACAGGGCCTGTCAGCATGAGGAGACTGTCACTGCCAGTCTCTGCTACTGTGGCCTGCCGGGACCTGGTGCATGTCTGTGGAAGGTCACATAGGAGGCCACGGTGGGCTGGGTGGGCACTTGACCCCACGGAGGTAGGGAAATGCCTCAGTTTCTGAGGATTTGACTCGGGGTGAGAGGACCTCCATTTATAATTAAGTAGAGGTGTCTGAACTTTTGGTTAATGGCTGTATGGAAAACTGATAGTGAATATATAGGGAGATCTTTTCAGTACTGTCCTTGAAGTTTTCTTTCCTTGCATTCTGGAACATGTCTGTCAACTGGTTATTTCTCTAGCTTCTTGCTTCCTTTTAAATTTTTAAAAAGAATTTTCATACAGTAAAACTCATACTTATTGTGTGAAGTTTTGAGTTTTGACAGGTGCACAGTCTACGTTACCACCACAATGAAGATACATAACAGTTTCATCACACACCCCCACCCAAAATTCCTTCATACTACTCCTTTATGGTCAAACCCATCCCCACCCTTAACCCTAAGTAGCCACTGATGTTTTCTCCATCCCTAAAATTTTACCTTTTCAGGAGTGGCATATAAGTGGAACCCTAGCTGTACATACCTTCTGAGACTGTTTTTACACTCAGCACAATGCCCTTAAGGTCTGTCCCAGTTGTGTACCAGTGGTCCATTCCTTGCCTTGCTGAGTAGCATTCCATTGTGTGGGTGAACCACAGCTGGTTTACCCATTCCCAGTTGAGGGGCATTTGGATTGTTTACAGCTTTTGACTGTTATGAATAAAGTGTTATTGTTTTCCAAGGTGACTGTGCCACTTTGCATTCCCACCAGCAGTACAGGAGGGTTCCTGTTGTAAAGCTCTCTTCCTGGAATCTGCCTAGTTCATGGATGCATGCACAGGAGCCATGGAAAGGAGATGGGAGTCGCTCCTCCTGTGAGTACAGTAATGACCCACTTGGAGAACTTCTACTTCCCATTCCCACAGCCTTGGGTTCAGTGGATTTCCAAAACAAACTTGTCTTTGCACACATGTAAGGTCTCAAGCATTGTGGCAAGTGGCCGATAACCAGGATGGTCCATCCCTTTTGCTGCTCCACATCCATTTTTGCCCTTTGGTTGGATGAAGAATTCATTGCCTCTCACAAAGTCCCTCAGCCAGTGTGTCATCATTCAGTGATGTCAGTTCAATCTCACCTAAAATCTCAATTGTGGCTTGAGCTACCATCAGTGGTCTTCATGTTTAGGATGCAGAGACAATAGTGAAATGTCACCATTTCTTTTTCAGCCTCTGAAGGGCTCACAAGGCCCAAACTGATAAATTGTAACTCCTCCTTCTGCCACCCATTCCACTTTCCCCTGCTGGCACATAAGATGGGTGGTGTTTTACTTTCTCCTGCAGGCTCCAGGTTCTTAGTGATACTGTCTTGTTTGGGCTTCCAGTCTGTCTCACTGATTGGGTGTGGAATACTTAGTTCTCCTTCCTCCATTGACAGCAGCAACACAGAGCCCCCTGATAACTGGGGTCAGTCATCTCAGCCAGTACATTAAGTCATTCTCTGCCTGCTGGTTCAGAGCACCAGAGGGCCAAGGGACAGCCTCAATTCCCAACAGAAGAATGTTTGGGTTTTTTGGTGAAAGCATTCTTTCCTTGGAGCCACACTTTGAGATTCCAAAGCTCCAGGGATGAAGTGAAGATTATAAGTTTCTAGAAAGAAAAAGCTGTAGGCATGGGACTAGGAATCAGATGGCATTGAAAATTTTAACAGAAACACTGAAAACAGAAGACAGTGGAACAGTGCTTTCAAAATGTGAAGCCTAGAAATCTACTCCCAGTGGAAGTAGGCTGGCTGTGGAATTCTTCCACTCCTGACTTCTTTCAGCTTTCCCAGGTATATTGGTCAGCCAAAGGGGTGTGTTGATTGAGATGGTTTGGTGGCACAAACAAAGAGGTGTCAGACAGGTTGATGAGACACACAGTGGGCTGTAGCTCACTCAGGCATACACAGCACTGAGTGGCTGCTTGCTTAGCCCTTGTATTGGTATTACAGCTATAATTAACTCTTGTGTTTCTAAGCATGAATTTTTTCTGCCTAAACTAAACTAAAGTTCTTGTTTTTATTAGCATACTTCCTTTTAGACCTAACATTCTATTCTGTTCCCAGCTCTACCAAATCAGTTACTCTCTGTGCTTGCTTAGTTCAAGGAACTGTTTTCAGTTCCCAGACCTTGGTTCAAGGAACTGTTTTCAGTTCCAAGACCTTGGTTCAAGGAACTGTTTTCAGCTCCAAGACCTTGTCCCTGTTTTCAGGTTCAGCACACATACTCTTCATCTTCCTTTTTCTGCCTTCAGGGGTGATGGTGCAAAGTACCAGAAGTTTGTTGGCTTTTATAAAGGGTATTTATTTGGGGTAGAAGCTTACAGTTATCAGGCCCTAAATGTACCCCCCCACACACACTGGTACAAATCCAGGAACTGGCCCCAATACTGTGAAAAAGGTTATGCTTGATCAACAAAACTAGAATAAGAAGAAACTGTTCCCATTTCTGTACATCTGGTGCTTGCTTGCTTGCTTGCTTGGTTGCTACGTCATTCTGCTCCTGTACATCTGGTGCTTGCTTGCTTGGTTACTAGGTCAAAATAAGCCAAAACAAATATGCAAAGAAAATTCCCCGGAATAGTCCTTTGTCTAAAACTTGGTTTTGGTTCCTGTAAAAAGAATATAAAAAGAGACTCAAACACTGCTTCGGGGCTGTCACCACTGAGAAGGTGACAATCCCAGCCACTTGAATAAAGGTTCTAAAAACTCTCTTCACTGGGTGCTGAGTCTTACCTTAACTTGAAGTGTTCAGCACACTTCACTAAAGAGTCCAACTCAAGGTACCATGAGAGGTACTTTCTCACCCAAAGTCTGTCACCACGTGTTGGAGCGAAAAGGCTGCCAGTCTCTGTGAATGTTCAGCCTTCCTCTCCCTCCTGAGGCTCCGTGGTCCCAGCTTCTTCCAGTCTCAGCTGTAGGCTGGAGGTGTCATCTCTTTCCCCAGAGCTGTTTCTTCCCAGGCTGAGCAGCACCTGTGGCTGCCAAGTTCATCTCTCTTAACAGGGCTTCTGCAGTCTAATGATCTGCCTCTCTTCCTCTGTGTTCTTCTCTGTATATTTACTTCTGGGGCTCCAGTATCAAAGACTAAAGCTCTCTCCTCTGCTGCATCATTTTCCTTGTGAGTCCTACTGACATGGCAAAATCAAAGCCCAATCATAATTTAATCAAGTAAAAGTAAAACCTCTGCATCTTATACAGTCTCATATGCCCAGAGGAACAGACTGGTTTACAAACATAATCCAATATCTATTTTTGGAATTCATAAATAATATCAAACTGCTATACCAGGTCTTTTTTAAATTATTTATTTATTATATATATATATATATATATATATATATATATATATATATATATATATATATATATACATATATTTTTAGGATACATTGATTACATAAACATTACAGAGAGATTCCAGGAATACCCATATGTCATCCCCCCACCCCTCCCACAACCCCCCACATACACATCCCTCAGTGTGGCATAATGCCTCTGATAGATATACACATTTTGGGGCTTTGCCATCAAGCATAGATCACAGTTCAGGCTGTAGAAAACCATCACTCCCATACAGTTCTGAATGATACATGATCATACAAAATGGCCTACATCCTCCATTGCAGCATCATCCATGACAATTCCCAGGTCCCCCCCAAAAAACCCTGCATTACAATTGCTCTTCCCTCACACTGCTCCCAAAGTGTCCAGTGAACCTGGCTCCACATAATTTCACAATTTCTTCCATTGCATATATCACAAGTCTATATCAGGACTCCAACAAGTCCATTCTAGTCCATAGTTATTCCCCCAATCACAAGGAGTATGGAATGGTGATGTCCCCTCCACCACCAAGTGAGAGGGGCCTTATATCCCATGGATACAATGGAAGGGATTATCCTGCCTGCAGCTGCAGGCTCTCTGGATTCCCCTGCATAGATGTCTTCCATCGTCAACTCCCAACTAGGTGTCCTGGTTGAGTCCATTGAGTTGTAGCATAGGAGTTGCAGGTCCACAGAGTTTCTGGACCTGGTTGGCATTGGTCAGCCTGTAGTCTCTGGTCTGTGGAAGTACACTTAAAACTCTGGCATCAAATATAGGTTTGAATAGAAGAGACATTTTGACCATGTGCAGTGTAGACATATTTTGGTGTCCCGTCCAGCGGGACAGTCAACAGGGGCCTCCGAACCTGTGGGAAAAAGAATGGTATGGGATAAGGAGACACAAGGAATGACAGCAAGACAGTAGGTCTGATCAAGCTGCAAAAGTTTATTGGTGAGGTACAAGTATTTATGCTCAAAGGGAGGAGGGGGGTGCTGGGCAGTTATCTATTGGTAGTAGCTGTTGCTAGGGTAGGGGATAGATTAGCTAACTGGCATTTCCAGTTCTCCACGAAGTCAGTGGAATGTGACTCAGGCTGTTCATTATTAACTCGGGCAGCTATGCTGCGTGTCATCGCTGCTGCTGACAATGGACACTGTGTGTTTCCTTAATTGTCCCCAACATCTCCTCCTTTTGTTTTTCAAAAAGGATGGAGGGAGGATGCTGATTAGGCACCCTCTGGCATTAACCGGCTGGGGGAAGCAGGGGCCTCATTCCCCTAGTTGTTTGTGGCTCAGTTTTTTGGGGAGAGGATTTTTGCTGAGCTAACCTCTATGCTAATGAGACATGCTTCTCAAGGAGCTCAAGAACGGCCTCTAGTTGTTTTAGGCCCTCCTTTGCGGTGCTTTGTCTTGCACCCAGCGGTACCAATTTAGTAGCATACTCTTGAGTTATATGTGGTTCCCATAGGGGGGGACATTTTTACCTTTTAGGGTGGGCAGTGCTAAGGCATTCCGGATCTATACCTTGGTCAGCAAGGTGCAGTTGGTGATAATGGACTTGAATGGGCCTGCTCAGAGCAGAATCAATTTGTTGTTTAACAAATGCCATGAGTCTATTGAAAAGACATGGTCCTAGTGATAGGAGTATTATTAAGCCAAGCAAGGGTCCAAGGAAGGGAAGGATGTATGGCAGAGCCCCATTAAAGGCGCTAGAAAAGGGGTTATCGAATAATTATTTTCGCCTTCGTTTGAGGTCTTCTTAGAGGTTCTTAATCTTGTCTTGGATGAT
>PVKH010046705.1:0-10375 GCA_004027955.1 Chaetophractus vellerosus | reverse complement strand
ACAGTGCAACTCTGGACATTTCTCTAGCAAGCATGTATGCATATATAACTGTTTCTCAAACACAAATGGAGCATTCTCATATACAGTTTTATGCATTGCTGTTTTTTTTTAAATATTGGAGATTATTGAATGACAGCCCACATAGATCTACCCTTTCTCATACATTCCTTTTTGTTGATTGACCCTAATTTATTTGAACATAAATCTACTTTTAATAAATTTCCAGATTAATGTGAATTGCAACCATGTTTGGGGACTTTGCTTTAGAGTTTCTTCTCCCCTCTGCCAGCTAACGGTGCTCCTTGTTTCTTCCTGCATTGCTGTGACTGATTTCCATCCCCGTTCCCCTTACCCCACCCTCTGAGCTCCTTCCCATGTGCCCAGCCCACTCAGGTCCAGCCCCAGCCCCATCTCCACTCCATGAATCCAGAGTTGGCAAACATGAACACTGGGTCAGACTGACCTAGGTTGAGTTCTGGCTTTGCTCCTTACCAGCTCTGTAGCTTTGGACAGGTTACTTAATTTTCTGAGCCTCAGTTTCCTTATTGATTGAGCAGAGGTTGTAATAGTACCTAGCCCAGAGTTTTGCTATGGGGATTAAATGCAATTGCACATGCAGTTTTCAGCATAGGATCTAGTTCACAATGAATTTTTAGGTATCATAATTAATGATAATGCATTGGGGGGGTCAGGTTGTACAGGATACGAATGGGTACTAAACATAAAGAACAGCAAGCAGTACTAGCAAACATGGGGTTAATGCGAGATTTTGTAAATTGGCCATCTGGGACTTCAAATAGGAGGAAGGAGCTTGATTGAACATTAATATCCAGTGTTTTGGTAGAGAGAAGTGTTAAGAAGGGTGGCAATGCAATTTCAGAGGAAAACAGTTTGGAATTTAAACTTGTAACCTAAAAACTGCCATCTATGAATTTTACATTTAAATGAATGTTTGTTGAATGAATGCAAATTCAAAACTACAAAATGCATATGTTGCATGAAATGTGAAAAGAGGTGGAGCCCAACATAAGAAGTGAATTGCTTATTGATTGCACAGAGTTCACAATTAACTTTGAAAAATTTATCTCGGTTGCAGGTAGCCTCTATCTATAAAGACCCAAGTATTGGAAATTTAATTAATATTGTTATTGTGAACTTAGTTGTGATTCATAATGAACAGGTAATAAAGTTTTTTTCTTCTTTCTTCTATCTGAATCCGAAATGGCATATCTCATTGATGTTGGTACATCCAACCAACTATAATTCTTTTTTGTATTTAGGAAGGACCTTCCATATCTTTTAATGCCCAGACAACATTAAAAAACTTTTGCCAGTGGCAGCATTCGAAGAACTCTCCAGGTGGAATCCAGTTCGACACTGCTGTTCTCGTAACAAGGTATATAGATGCCTGAGGCCTGAGGCCTCTCAGTTTCTGAGGTCCTGCATTCCTGGTAGCTAGCCCCTAGAGCAGGGTATCTCTACCTCAGCGCTATTGCTGTTTGGGCTTGGCTAAGTCTTTGTTGTGGGGGAAGGCCTTGTACATTGTAGGATATTTTGCAGCATCGCAGGCCTCTACCTGCTACACAGCGTTAGCATTCCCTCCTCTCAGTTGTGATAACCAGCAGTGTGCCCACACATTGCCGGAAGCCCCCAGAGCAGAATCAGGCCTGGCTGAGAACTGCTAACCTAGGTGCCAGGTGGGTGAAAAACGTGTTAAGCACGTGTCCCTTATAAAGGGGGCAGCTGCTATTCAGATGTAGCTGCCTGTCCCCGTGCGTGATCTGAGAGCGGTGTTGGCACCTTTTATGGTTTTGCAAGAGGCCAGAAATGGGGATTTTTAAAATAATATGAAATCTCCCAATTTTCAAATGGCAGCAACTAGCTTAAACATGTTTAATTCACTGTGCCAGACAGCAAAGAGGAGCGCTGGCCTCGTCGTGCCCCCAGTCTGCCACCTCTGACGTGCACCCACCTGTTCCTCGTCAGTGCAGCTTAACTGGAAGAAATGTAGAGCCTTCTCAGGAATGTTCTCAAAGAGCGCTCAGAAACCAGCAGCACTTACTCCAGGGATCATATTAGGAACGTCATGGTTGGAGAAGTTTCTGAATAGGGAGGCCCAGCCAGCCGCTTGCTCCGTGGCTACGCCTGCGGCAGAAGAATATCTCTTCCTATAGTTATTTATCCCTAAATCAGTGATTCCCCACTTTTGGGGGCTGCGAAACCCTAGCCTTGTTAGTTTGCTTTTGTAACCCCTCTTCCTAAAAAGTGTGTTGTTGTGGTTGCCTAGAAGATGCTAAAATCTGTCTTGACATTTCCTCTCTGGTGTCATCACAGCCCTAAGTCTGTTTTGCTTTCAGGCAGGACATCTGCAGAGCTCATGACAAATGTGATACCTTAGGTGAGTCCACTGTGTGCATCCCTTATGGCTAAAGCAGTTTCCCACATGTTTTTATTCCAAGCCACAATTGCTTTTTAAAGTAAATCCTTGTTTCTTTTTCTTCTACTAGGTCTTGCTGAACTGGGAACCATTTGTGATCCCTATAGAAGCTGTTCTATTAGTGAAGATAGTGGATTGAGTACAGCTTTTACAATTGCCCACGAGCTGGGCCATGTGTACGTTTCCTTTCAATATTTTCATTCAGTTCAGAGGTCCTTCACATCAGTGAGCAGTTACTTCACTTTAGAGGGTCCACGACACTTTCTGAGTCACAGTAGAATTTTCAGGGTTGAAGAGCTTTGAAGCTAATGGGGAGGTGTTGCTTTGAGTTCAGAAAGTTAAGTGCGTGCAGTCTTCAGCCATAGTTCATATGTGTCTCTGGTTTAATTGCTCACATGTTCTATGCAAGGTCTAATGTTCTCCTTTCCTACTAGGAACTGGAGGAATGGGCCTTTCACGTCCTCCACGGAAACAGAGGATAGATTAGCTTGGAGAACTTTCTTGACTTAACAACTTTGTCCAGGAGGAGGGTCCTCTAACATTGCCCTGTCCCACGAGATTTTTAAAAATCCAGACCATTCCTGATTTCCACGAATGATTCTAGGGCTATGGTTCACACACTTAGCATCTGGGAGCACTGCTATCCCTCTTCCAGGTAGAGAATGAACAAAGTTACAGAGAAGCAACGTGCTGAAAGGGACTAGTTTGCATGATTTGTTGAATAGCCCCGTCACTTCCTAATTGTGGTTACTAAGTGTCTTGTCCTTATGAAATTGGCTTCCTCTTTTGTTCTTCAGAGACAGAGCATGATTATAATATGGGGTGAAATGATATAAATTTACTGGAATTATTCTGATTTTTGATCTGTATTTTTTTCTTCCTAGAATGATTAAATTACTTCTTAGGAATGATTCCTATATCTTTTTGGAATAATTTCCTCAAAAGATGTCATTAATATAATATAGCTTATATTAATCTGAGTGTCAGATGTTGATTTTATTTAGAGCCAACCTCATCTATTAAACAATCTTTTCATTCAACAAATATTTTTAAAATTTACCTTTATACATATATACAGATACCTCCTGTTCAGCTCAACATGTGACAGGTATAGATAGGCAAGTGCCTTTCAAACGTGTTTTAAGAGTACAAGCCTTGGCCCCAAGGGAAATAGTGTGCAGATGTCCATTATTTAAAACACAAAAAGCACATCTTTCAATGAAGCAGTCCCAGTAGCCCAGACCCTGCTTCATCAGCATCCTCTGCCCCTTTGGTTTCAGAGGCACCTTCATGGAGCTCAAGGACTCCTTGCAACTCAGTTTGAAAACTACTGGTGCCACCAACATTTCCCAGATCATGAAGGGTCTAACAATAAATCCAAGAGAATGGTCTGTGAAAAAATGTTTTGTCGTCAACTGATTTTTTAAAATGTTTCATAGCCAGCCCTCAATTGTATAAAGTCTCTGACAAGTCCTGCATTACTGTAAATGCTTGATTTTGTTTAGCCCAGTGTTTCTAAAACTTACTTTAACACAGAATCTTTGGGAGAGTTTTTGTATGTTTGTTTTGCAAAAAATCTAATAATTTCCTTTTGAACTTTAAATAGAAGGTGAGATTTGATCATGAAGAATAGAACAACTATTCCTGTCTCTGGGGATGGAATGAGGAAAGTTAAAGACATAGGAATGTATTCAGTGGGCAGAGAGTTTGTGTGATGAACAGATTAACATTTCCCCCAATATGTGGTTAAGACAAGTATACTATTTAAAGAAATATAATTAATTTTCTGTTAATTCCTTTCCCACAGGAGCTTATCAACTCCTCTTTTAGCCAGCCATTTTCTAAAGTTGACATTTTAAGGAAAGTGAGACTTTGAGCAGCAAAAAGCAAATATATTCAGCTTTAGAGAAGCATCAAAGCACAGTTAACAAACAACTCCCCCCGTTAAAAACCATGGAGTTGGCTTTGTCCTAGGAGCTTTCATTTACATCATTCCTTTTAATCTTCATAACAACCCCTCGAGGTAGATATTATTGCTTCCCTGTGTTTAGCATAGAGATGTAAAACAAAATTGCACAGAGCATCGTAGCTGATGTCGGGATACTAGCATATGAAACTTGGTCATCTTACCAAAAGCTCTGAAGTAGAGACTGGGCAAGAGGCAGATGCCCAGGTTCTGGACTGAACTGTTGCATGTTCTCCTTGACTTGTGGCAAGTCAGCCTGGCAACAGTGCATGCTGTTTCTCTACCTGCGGGAAGGGAATTGTACTTTCACACTCCATCTCAACAGAATCAGGAGGTAAAAAAGGACATGATAGGTGAATGAGTTGTTAGGTTAAACAAAAAGTATATTCTTAACCCATTAATGATTTTTTTTTGTTTTGCTGTCTAATATATTTGGCTTTGTTCACATTTTAAGGAAAGTGAACATCTTGGTTTTTTTTTTTTAATTTTCTACAGTACTTTTGCAGCAGATTTTCTAGTTAATGCTTTAAGATTAAGTGTTAAAATGTTACAATCATGACCTTATGATCATATAAAACCCAGGAGCTAGGTTAGGATGGAATTCTTTTTTTGTTTTTGTTTTTTTTGTAAATCATCTTTATTGCATTTATTAAGCATAAATGGATGCTCCAAAAACAGATCGTACCTTCTCTTACCTTCTTCAAAGACACACAGATTTAAGATTTAGGAAGAATCTGGGAGATAAATGAGCCTCTACTGGATACAGATATCCTGTCAATGCATTCTTGACAAATCCTCCCCATCTTCTCTATCGGTAGGGAGTAGAGCTTAGAAAACATAGAGGTTTTGGAATCAGACCGAAGTAGATTCCCAGCGTACCACCTTAGCAGCCATGTGACCTTCATCAGTAATTAAGCCTGAATCAGGCTTGGTTATCTCATCAGCAAAATGTGGATGATAATAGTACTACTCATTGGCTCAAATAGGTGTTGAAAGGAAATGTGGCATCTAAAGCATTTAGCATACTGCCTGGCGCATTGCAAATATTAAAAAAAAAAAGGGCTCCTTATTGTTTAGTAAGTGCTTAGTCAATATTGATTATTATCTGGTCCTGTTATGGGCAAATATTCCTAACATTTGAAAGAAAATAAATTTTCTGTTTACGTGATGAAATAAACTTGATTTTTATCAAGTCACAGTGGGAGTGGAGGGTAAACACCAGCCCCTTTCACCATGGGGAAACAAAGCAGCCGCTAAGATTTGAATATTTTGCTTGTGTTGGGCTTGTTATTGTAGGTATTACATTGGTTACTCCAGGTGCTGGAATCGTGGGCAGCCATTCGTTTAAGAAAATAGACTCTTAAGCATTAAGAAGAATTAATACCAAGTTTAACCAAAGCAGATTTAGTTTTCCCATCTCTACTGGCAATTATGGAGGGGTCTAAATTTTTCAAAGAAAAAGAAAACAAAACACAAGAGAAGTTAATGGAATATACGTCATGGGATTTCACCCCAGCTTTACCTTTTACATTAAGCAAGTCTGCACACTTCTGTCTGACTCACTTATTTCTCTATTCAAGATGAACTAGTGAAGGGAATTCCTTCCTAAATGCTAAATTAATCACAGCAGTCAATTTTGCGATTGGAGACAGTTGTCCAAAGAGGACAGCCTCTCTGAGCTGAACTGGCCACCCAATGGGTAATTAGCTGAGCTGAGAATGGCGTGTGGGTCATAGAATTGATGTTTCTGGATTGAGAAATGCTTCCTACTATTTCTTTTTCCACTTCCTCTGGCTAAGCCAAGAATGGCAAGTATGTGTTAACTCTGCTGCCCTGTTCCCTCCCAGGCCCAAGAGGATATTGGCAATCCATCATAGCCTTTTCTCAGGCGGAACCTGGATTAGTTTAAGAATCCTTTTGTGCCTGGCTTTTCAGGAAGCCCGTACCAATCAATTGGTGTTGGCATGAAGCATGAAACCGTTTGCCATCTCTGAGTTAAGCCAATTGAATTGGCATGCCACTGGTTTCCATGCTTGCAGCTTTCTTTAAAGGGTTTATTGTGCACAAACTTTGCATACCTTTATAATGATATACCTACATGCACATATCATTTGTCAACCTCACCCAAAAAGGGGGAGCTGCCAAGACCCATAGTGAACCTCTTATTAGAAAGCTTTTGGCTGCAATTTTTGACACTTGAATGACTTTTTATATTCACATTACCATAACCTGCCAAATTCTTGACTCTATCAATTGGCCTTAATTAACAGCTTATTAGGAATTCCAACTACTGTATTCTAGTACCAGCTATAGCACATTCAGAGCTTCTACAAGTCCAAAAAGTACATTTAAACCAAATAGTGGCCCCACCCATGCCTTTCTTTTTGTACTTTAAAGGCACTTATAAAATTAGGTGAGAATTATGTTATTTTCTACACTTCATCTTTAATTGTCTAGAAAGCTTTGTACTGCTCACCAGGGTGCAGGTTCTTATGCACAATGCAATAACCAGTTAACTTTTTTCTTGTAGACAGATGCATTCTTGAAGCAATTGTAACAGCACAGTCCCTTGGTGTTTATTGACATTCTCATCATTGTCTTGTTGGCCGTAGGTTTAACATGCCTCATGATGACAGCAATAAGTGCAAAGAAGAAGGAGTTAAGAGTCCCCAGCATGTCATGGCTCCAACATTGAACTTCTACACCAATCCCTGGATGTGGTCAAAGTGTAGTCGAAAATATATCACTGAGTTTTTAGAGTAAGACTGGAACTTCCTTTTAGCACAGACTTCTAGTTCTGACCTACATATAGTGAACTAATGTGAGAAAGAAAATGTAGAGTCAAGCATTCCTTTTGAGTTGTTATTTTTGTTGACATTCCTTGGTGGAGGAAAAAAAAAAAAAAGACTCTTTGACATCTGTGCAGTTCATATCTTGGCCAGAGCTTAGAAGATAGCAGGCTGAGTTCATGAAAAGGTTGGGATCTTAAAGAAAATATGTAAACTTTGTGTCCCTTTTGGTAAAGGTCTGAAATTTGTTCAGGTCTTCGGGGAGGGGCCATGAATGTGATCCCCATGATAGTCACGACTGTTGATGTGCTTCTAACTTAGTCATTTTGGTTGGGAAAGGGGTGGGGTAGTGAGACGACCCCAAAGCAGGTTATGCAGGTGGGTGAAAACTGCAGCAGTTCTTTATGTTGTTGAATTGAGGACATCTTCTCTCTCTTTCCCGGTCTCTCTTCTCCTTTCCCTTTCTTTTCTTTTTTTCTTCTTCTCTTGTTTTGTTTTTTTAACTTCCTGCCAGGCTGCTCAAAGATCCAATTACATTATACAGTGTCCCTGTTGTCACAGATTTATTGCTCTTCTCTCCTAGAAGCATGAAAGGTTAAGTGATTTTCCCAAGGTCACTGGGTATATATTTCTGCAGCCACAGGGAAAGAGGGGCTTTCTTAATCAGAAGTCACCAGGTGTGAACTTTCCAGTGGAGGTGTTTGCAGAAAAGTGAAAGAACTAGAGGGTTGCTGTTTTTCTTTCTTTTCTTTTTTTTTTTTAACCAATGCTTAATGTGTTTTCTTTCTATGAGTCATTGATTCACTCATTCATCCGTTCAGCAAACATTTACTAAACACCAGTTGCTATAGATAAGGCCCAAGGCTTAGATGATAAAGACACCCATCTCTGGCCCTAAGAAATATAGTGGAGAAGGTGGTCAAAAGTAGACAGATAATTGCCCTGACATGCAATAAATGCTATAACGGATACGTATTTTCCATTGGCTGGGTTGTATGCATAGCATGTGGTTCTACAAAGAAGTATACAACAAAAGATAGAACTTCAGTTTCTAGACTTAACCTTGGACAAAAAGAATAAAACAAATACAAGAAAAGAACTGTCCTCTTTTTCATTAAAATGGCGGGGTGGCCTTCACATTTGTCTGGGGCCTTTGACAGACTCCATCTTCTCCACTGTTCTTACCCTCTTTGTTTTTCTGCTTTCCATAGCACTGGGTACGGCGAGTGTTTGCTTAACGAACCTGAATCCAGACCCTACCTCTTGCCTTCCCAACTACCAGGCATCCTTTACAACGTGAACAAACAATGCGAATTTATTTTTGGACCAGGTTCTCAGGTGTGCCCATATATGGTAAGTGGTTTGGGCTGTTTCTGCCTTCATAAATTGATTCTGGATTTCTTTTTAGTCATAATTTTACATCAGATTCTCACTATAACATAAACTACCCAAGGAAAAATTGAGGATGGTCTATTGACAATTAATTGATATTATTGATGATGATGGTGGTTAACAATGATATTGTTTTGTGCTAAATGCTGCTTTACCTGCACTTTCTCACGTCACTCTCATAGCAGCCCAAAAAGGGAGATGCCAATATCATTTTCATTTTACAAGTGAGAAAGCAAGGTTCAGAGAAGACGAGGTTACAGAGCCAGTAATGGCAGAGCTCAGCCCTCTTCTTTCCTTGTCTCATTTGATTCTCTTCAACTTGTCCACGTTACCGGTATTATAGAGGCTCTCCTAGATTCAGTAAAGGTAATTCGGGAAACAAACCTGTTTCACTGTTTCAACTTGTCAAGGCTGTGACCTGTGAGCCATCTGGGGCTTGAGGTAATTTCTAGTGGTAGCTCAGCTTGGATGGGTATGTGATGTTTTGATGCATGTGTCATGGACATTTAGACCAATGCTATGATCCAGTGGTTATCAGGTTGCATATGAGCGGAACGGGATATATGGGGTGCCCCATCCATCTCTTTGGATGTGTTTGTTGTTTGCCTGGGAGAGACTTCAGAGTTAGCATGATGAATTGGAAAGTACAGTGTTTCCATGGAAATAACCAAAACATTTGAGTAAAGATTTATCCATTATAATATTCTTTGCAGAGTTACTCATAATTACAACATTTTGACATAATCTGAATGCCCAACAATAGAATAGTTAAATTATGGCATCTCCAAGTTGGTGGAATAGTATACAGCTATTAAAAATGATGTACATGTGGGGGCATGCTCCTGATATAGCTTTAAGTTAAAATAACAGGGTAAACAATTGTTTTGTAGAGTATGTTCTCAACTGTAAAAGGGGGGGGGGGAAGGCTACAGAAAAGAGTGGGTGGTTTGAGATACTTTTTTCCCTGTTTTTTTTTTTTTAAATACTTTTTAGTGTCCTTTGAATTTTCTACTTGGAGCACAGCTTATTTTAATAGTCAGGGGAAAACATTTTTAAATTATCTTCAAAAAGTATGTCCTGAAATAGATCTAACTATATCGACTTGGATAAATCCCAAAAACATACTTGTTTAGCGGGGAAAAAAGTAAGGCGTGGAAGGATGTATCAGTATGATACCATGTGTGAAAAACTTATGCATACAACACAATGCTGTATATTATTGGTACATTTTTACACATTCATAATCAAAGTACTGGGAATGATGAAATGATGAACACCATTTAGGACAGCGGTCACCTCTGGGGGAAAGGGGAAATGGATGGAAGCTATACAGCCGGCCCCTGTGCTGGGTTTTTGTTGTTGTTGTTGTTGTTTTGTATGCTTTGATTACCTGAAATTGTTCACAATATTTTATCCCTTCTTTTCTCTGACAATCCCTAAAGAAAGCTCTAGAATGAGGCATAATATGATCATGTTATTATGCAGGCTAGAAGGAAAAAAACCACTGGAGTAGAGGTCAAGCCAGACCTGAACTCAAATGCCAGCTTCCCCTGTTCCACTGTGCCACGGAGCAGACTCCTTAGCTTCTATGAGCCTCAGTTTCCTTGTCTTTTTACTGCTGGGGGTGGGGGGAGGCAGTGCTGCCGAGAACTTGATGACATCACGTGTGTTTCTGATGCATAGTAGTTGCCCTTTTGCACCACAGTAAGTCCTGCTAGGCATAGAAATGGGTCTCAAGGGCCGCTCTCTGTATTCCTTGGAATTTCTTTTTTTTTTTTTTTTTAAAGATTT
>PVKH010046704.1:0-10369 GCA_004027955.1 Chaetophractus vellerosus | reverse complement strand
TGCTCTCACTGCTCTCTGTGTGTTCTTCTGTGACTGCTTGTCTTCTCTTTAGGCAGTACCGATCCTGGGACCTTCCAGAATGGAAAAAGGCTGCTCAATCTCTTGAGCCACCTCAACTCCATGGTCTGCTGCATCTCTTAATGTCTCCCTTTTGTGTCTCCTTTTGCTGTGTCATCTTGCTGCACCAGCTCTCCATGTGGGCCAGCTTGCTTTTCACCAGAAGGCCCCAGGAATCAAACCCTGGACTTCCCATATGGTAAACGGGAGCTCAATCACTTGAGCCACATCTGCTTCCCATTCTAGTATTTTTAATATATATTATTATTACCTTTACCTCCTGATCTGTAAGCTACCTATTCCTGGTTCATTTTACTTTCAGTTGCTTTTTTGATGATATTGGTCCTATGTGTAGAATTTTTTTTGTTTGTGATTCTTAAATAAAATTACTCCCTCCTCCCCACATCCCCCACATGTTATATAATTACCTCCTACTTCTCCTTACATAGGTTACATGAGATAAAATGAGGTAAATCACTTATTACACTGTTTGGCAAATAAAATGTATCTAGTAAATATGCTGTTTTGGATTAAGAGACACCTGTTTTCATACTTTTGTTTAAAAATTGTTCTTTATTCTTTAATTGCCTTTTTTTCTTTTTAGGTACCGGGGACTGGGAAATGAACCCAGGACCTTGTATTTTGGAAGCCAGTGCTCAACCACTGAGCCACATTGGCTTCCCTGAGTTGTTTTTTTGTTTGTTTTGCTTGTTATTTGGTTTTTTTTTTTTTAGGAGGCACCAGCAACTGAACCCAGAACCCAGAACCTCCCATGTGGGAAGCAGGCACTCAGCTGCTTGAGCCACATCTGCTTCCCTTTAATTACCTTTTAAAATGAGGGGAGAACAATGGCTTCATTTCTTTAAGAAGTCCTAGGCCTGGGACAGTTGGGAAAAACTTGATAATGTGTTATGGTGGTTTAATAAGTAATCTCTGTGTTCTCAGCATGGAACCTTTTTATAAAAGTCTCTGAGTGTGAGAACGATAACTGAGTGAGTTGGTTGCCAAAAGAATACTTGTCTCCTAAGTGGTTGAGAGGCAGCAGTTTAGGGGTAAATGAGACTTGTCCCAACATTATGGTTTTTTTGGTTTTTCTTTGACCAGCTGCAAAAGATATTATGCGAAAATAAGGTAGCTAGACTTCATGAGATGAAGCATACAGGCTTTATAAGAAGGAAAACTTTTGGTATTCACCCCAGGAGAAAGTGATGGGTTACAATGACAGATAACCTTTTCCTGAAGGGTGTGGAAGTTGGTCATCTGAAGACCAGTTAAAAGTTATGATATTCTTCTGTGCTTCATGATCCCAACTCCAACACAGCCGTACCTGTTCTTTTGTATAGCAAGAAACTGAAGAAATGTTTAAGTGTATCTTTAATAGCAACTTTGAGAATGATATTAAAGTATTAAGGAAGTGATGATTGTGGAGGCACAACAGTTTCCTTCCATTTTCCAAATGGCAGTTATAGTTATTGAATGGCATGGCTATTGAAATTGCCTAGCTGATTACATGTTTGTGTTAAGGAAGAGGATTTGCTTTTTGGGGGAACCATAGTATATGGTAAGAGATAAAACATATGTTTTGAAGGATAAAATAAGTGTGTATGAAAGAAACTCACTCCTATCTGATCATGAAAGCTTTGGGGCGAAAGATGAAAGATACTTCAGACTACATCTGGATGCTATGGAAGCCAAATGCATCGCTGGCTGGTGCTTGGTAATAATCCTTCAGTGCCCAGGAGGCTTACCCCTGGGAGTTATGTCCCATGTTGGGGGGGAAACTCCAATCTGCTGTTGAACCTCTCAAGGGAATTGTTTATTTCTAGTACTGTACTTTTCAGCTCCAGAATTGGAGCTTGGTTTTTTAAAAAAATAATCATCTCTTTATTGAATTTCTCTCACTTTTACCTGATTTCCTTTCATTCTTTGTCTATGTTTCCTTTTATTTCTCTGAACATATTTAAGACAATTTTCAAAAAGCCTTTTCTGGTATCACCAAAGTCTGTTTTCCTCATTGATGGTTTCTGTTGCTGTATTTTGGTCCTTTGACTTGGGCATCTTTTCATATTTCTTTGTATGCCTACTGACTTTTTTGTTAAAATCTGGAAATTTGAATATTTTAGCATGTTAACTTGGAAATCAGATTTTTTCCCATTCTCCAGAGTTTGGTAGGTTTTTTCCTTCATAACATTGAAAGCTGTCATAGTCTATTTGTTTAGTAAAGTTTCCATTACTTTATTTATATTTAGCTACTTTTATGACAGACAACTCCTTCAGTGCCAAAGCTAACAGACACAACAAAATAACAAAAAATGAAAGAACCACCTTTTCCAGTCTTTCCAATAGGATTTGTACCTCCGCATCCCTTCACCCTTATTCAGCTTTTCATTGAGCCTAAGGAACAACCTAAGGCAATGTCATAGGGTCCCTTCAGGTCTTTTCTGAGCATACCTCTTATCCTGGGCAAAGGCTTGTGTCCTTATCAATTCTTCTGTTTTATGTAGATACTTGGAATACCCCCAGTTGCTCCCAGCAAATCCACAATCTTTCCTCCAGGTCCTAGGAGGTATTATGTGTCTCAGCTGGCAATCCTTTGCCCCAGGCAGTTGTTTGGATTATTTTCTTATGGTATTTTAGTAGCTTTGTCAGCTGCTTCCAATGCCATCAACTTCTAAGTCCAGTGCAAATTCTGGAACCAGCAAGAGAGACACTAGAGTCCTGAATCAGTCCTTGAAGCTGCTACCCAGCAGATTGGTACAAACAAACATGCACCCCACAATATGCATTAAATTACAGTTGTTTTCAGAATCTGGGACCAGATCTTTACTTGTCATGTGGGCTGGCACTATACCAAGCTGGGAATGGAGTGGGGAAAGTCCAGTAAAGATGCCAGAATTCTCCTACCATTTTTAAGTTGCCTTTTTCATGATTTGGTGCTCACCCAGTTACTGTAACTTTTAAGTATTTTGAGAGCTCTGAAAAGTTGATTTTGCCAATTTCTACTGGTTTTTCAGTGTTGCTGTTCGGGGTTGGAACGCCCGGGTATTTCTCATTATACCATCTTGCTGATGTTTTCACCTCCACCTTCATTTTTTTTTTCCACCTTCATTTTTGAAATATATTTTTACTGGGTATAATATTTTAGGTTGATGGGTTTATTGTTGTTCTTGAATGATGCCATTCCATTGTAGTCTCTCTTGCATAGTTTCTTACAAGAAGTCTGTCATTCTTCGTACCTTTCTTTTTCTGTACCTGATAGGCCTTTTTGCCCTTGTGGCTGCTCTTTTTTTTTTTTTTTTAACCCCCCCCCCAGCTCCCTCCTCTGTTTGCTTGTTGTTTTTGCTCATTATTTGTGCTCATTGTCTAGTCATTGTTTTTTGTTTTTTGTCTGCTCATTTTTTTGTTTTGTTTTGTTTTTCATTAGGAAGCATAGGGAACTGAACCTGAGATCTCCCTTGTAGGAGGCAGGCACTCAACTGCTTGAGCCACATCTGCTTGCTGCTCATTTGGGTTTTTTTTTGCTTGATGTCTGCTCGTTGTCCACTCATTGTTTGTCTTCTTTAGGAGGCAGTGAGAACTGAACCCAGAATCTCCTATGTGGGAAGCTGGTGCTCAACTACTTGAGCCACATCCACTTCCCTGTGGCTGCTTTTAATGTTTTTTTCTGCCTCTCTGGTTTTCAATAATTTTAATATATTTTTTGGTGTGGTTTTCTGGGTTTATTGTGCTTGGGCTTGCATTTGATAAAATCTTGGCTATTATTTCTTCAAAAAAATTTTTCCTATCCTCTACTTCTCTCTAGTTTTTATATCTTGATTACATGTATGTTAGATTGTTTAAAATATTTAAAATTGCTGATACTTCCTTCATTTTATTTAATTTTTTTCCTTTTTGCCTCATTTTGGATTTTTCTATTGTATTTTCAAATTCACTGTCTAAGATAATGTTAGTGAAAAGCAGTATACCTCTTTTATTTCTAGTTTTTTTCCCCTCTAGTGTTTTTTAGTTCAGATATTATACTGTTTATTTCTAAAAACTCCATTTGGGCTTTTAAAAACAATCTTATATTCCTTAACAGTTCCATGTCTTTCTCTACCTTCTTGAGTATATTGATCTTGTGCGTTATACTTCTTTTAGCTTCCTGTCTGCTAATTCTTTCATATCTGTCAGTTCTGTATCTATTTCTATTGATTTGTTATTCTCCTGGTTATGGGTTATATTTTCATTTTTATTTAGAAGCTTGGTAATTTTTTATTGTATTTTGGACATTATTAGGTGATGGATTTTGTTGTATTCTTTTAAATAATTTTCTAAGTTTTGGTATGTAGTTAAAATTTTTGAGGTAAGTTTGATGTTTCTGATACTTGATTTTAAGCTTTGTTAGGTTGGGTCTATTGTAGGCTTCTTTTTCTAGAGCTGATTTAGAAACTGTTACCCTGTTGAGTACTGTACCTGATATTTCATTTATTATGAGGTCATTTCACTTATTTTGTAGGAATACACACTATTCTAGCCCTGTATGAGTTTCGGAAATTCTTTTACCTATTTGCTTTCCACTGTTTTTTTCTCCTACCTCAGGTAGTTTCCTCTCACACACAGTCAGATCACTACTCTGCCAGAGGCTTAAACAGATGGCTCTGCAGATGTCCAGAGCTCTGTTTTTATATAGTTTCCACTGCTCTGGTACTCTGCTCCACAAATTATACCTTCCCTGCACATTGATCTCTGTCTCCTCAGCTCTTTGAGAAAGTCAGGCTTTGTTTGTTTTCTCTCTATATAAACTGCACATTCAAAATTGCTTCAAGGGTATGAGGTGTGAGACAATTGTAGGGCTCACCTCAATTTTCCCCCTTTTTCCAAGGACCACACTTCCACTCTTACTTTTCTAGTATCTGAAAATTATTGTTTCATCCAGTTTTGTGGTTGTATATGCCAGGAGGATAAATGTGGTCTCTAATATTTCATCATGGCTGTTTGTAGAAATCCCCAGTTACCTTTTCCTTGTTCCTTTCTGTGGGTTTTGCTTTTCTGTATTTTGAAATAGCAAGATCTCACAAGTAGAGTTAAGATGTTGGCCTAAGTAAATGAAGCCAAGAAATCAGTTGGCCTGTTTTCAGTATTTTAGGACTTAGGCTTGCCTGTAACTCAGCTGGAGAAGTCCCTACTGCCTGTGGTACGCTTTAGAGTTTGGGCAGAAAAAAATCTTTGATAGTAATAAATAGATAATTTTGCCTGGTGCATCCTCTCTGTCCTGGTTCAAATATTTTGTTGATCACAGAAAATAATGTTCTTAAGCTAACCCATTCCTGTGCATGCATATCTATCTATGTGGGATCTTTGAGTTATTCAGTTAAGGAGCTTTTGATTAGATCATTTTCGATGAAATTGCTTCGATTGGGAGCCTTTGATAAGACTGCTTCAGTGAGGCATGACCCAGGGTAGGTCTCATCCCTCTTACTGGAGTGTTATGTAAATGGAGGAGACACAGAGAAAGAGAGCTGCCATTTTACCCTGTCATGTGAGAAAGGACTCCAGGATCGCCTACAACCAAAGAAAAAGAAACCCTGACAGGCAGAGACAGAGGCCTGGAGGCTGGAATTGGTGGAGCAGCCCGAAGCAAGAAATGAGGGCTGGGGAGAGATGAATCATATGCCTGATTATACACAGCTGAGCTCAGGGAGAAAGTGAGCCTGAAAAAGGAGGCAGAGACTGGCCACCATTTTGCCTTGCCACATGGTAGGAGTCCAGGATCTATAGCAACTGACCTCTAGTATGACAGTATCTCTGATGATGCCTTGATTTGGACATTTTCCCATCCTTGGAACTTTAAGATTTTACCCTAATAAATTCCCTTTATAAAAGCCAACCCAGGGGCCGACTGGATAGCCCAGTGGATAGGGCGTCGGCATACCACATGGGAGGCCCCGGGTTCGGTTCCCGGGGACCTCTCCTAGCGGGCAGACCGCCTTGAGAATGGCAAGCCGCCATGGGCGGGCCAGAGCCGCCATGGGCAGGGCAAAAAAGCTGCCACGGACAGGCAAAAGCTGCCACGGGCAGGGCAGGTCGCCCGCAAATCGAACGCAGCCAGCCACCCGCGAACTAAAAAGCCGGCCGTGATGGAAGCAGAAGCCGCCCACAAGCGGGGAAAGCCGCGCCTGCGCAGTGACCAAGTCTCGGCGCGTCGCCGCAGCGGGGGGGAAGGGGAGATATGTAATAAAATAAATAAATCTTAAAAAAAAAAAAAAAAAGCCAACCCATTTCTGGTATATTGCATTGGCAGCCTTTAACAAATTAAAATACTCTCAGTATCATTCTCCAGAATTTATTGCATTGTAGGTGGTTGATTAAGAATTATGGTATTATGGATCATGGTCAAATACCACATGTTTTTAATAAGTTATTAATACTTTAATTCTAAGTTAATTAATACTCATATTTATTTGTTTTGATTTTAGCTGTTTCTGTTTATATTACTTTAATTTTATCAGGTTTCTTCGTTTGGGTAAATCTTCCTCTCTCTGGTTAGTTGTCATATTGCAGGTGGGTTTTATTTTCTTAATTCATCATGAACTTTTCTGTATAATAATAAACTTTAGTTCTTGGAAGAGTTTGATCTTTATGTATTTTATCTTTAACTTTGTTACCTGCTTCTCTTTTCTTGCTTTTCTCTACTCAAATGAAAGAGTCAATAAATGAATGACCAAATAGATGAAGAAAAATCTAACCATATTCAGTTAACATACAGTGCATTTTCTCAATTTTAAGAGTATTAGTTGTGATATATACCATTGACTTAATACCTTTTCAGAAAAAAGAAATATATTAATGTTTTTCATAAAATTGTTAAAAATTAACTGTCAGAAGCATGTGTTTATCCATACAGTTTCTATACCATCGTCTTTGGAATCATAATATAAGCTTGCATTTCAACTTTTTATCACATTCTGTGGCAGTTTGAATCTTTTGTGGATCCCAGAAAATCCTGTTCTTAAAACGAATCCATTCCTGTGCAGGTAAACCAATTGTAGGTGGGACCTTTTGATTAAATTACTTCAGTTAAGGGCCTTTGATTAGAGGTGGCCCAGGGCGGGTCTTCATCCTCCTAAAGGAGTCCTTTAAAAATGGAGAAATACAAAGCTGCAGACACAGAAAAAGTTGCATAGACAGAGAAGAACCCAGAAACAGAGAGAAGACCCCGGGAGCCAGAAGCTGCAATCAGTGGAACACAGTGGCTGAGAGGAAGTTACTTTTGCCAGAAGCTGAAAGCGACAAGGCCCAGAGGAGAAGGGAGAGACAAGATGAGCAGGTGCTGCCATCTGTCTGATTGCCCACAGCTGTGCATCTTCTGATGCTGCTAGCATGTGCCTGATCATCCACAGCTGCAGTCTGGAGAGAGAGCATCTCTAATGTTGCCTTCATTTGGCACTTTCCCAGCCTCAGAACTGTAAGCTTTTAACCTAATAAATTCCCATCATCAAAGCCAACTCATCCCTGGTATATTGCTTGGGCAGCATTTAGCCAACCCAAACACATTCTGACATGTTGCTTTTCCTTACCTTTTCTCACCATCTAATCTCTTTACATATTATGATTTCTAGTATATTTTTTAGTCATATGGGAGAATGTTTGCCTTTTCTTTTGGGTTAAACTCATAATTTCAGTTTTACTATAGCTAAACTGTAAATTTTATAATTTTATAATTTAATTTTTGAACCAGCTGGAACCCTTTGACTGATTGTTATCTAGCACTTGGGTGAGAGTACTTCATAAAATGTGAATTGATCGTACCAATCTCTCCCCATTCTGATAATTCTGTAATCTCTTCACAGAGATTTGGCAATTTCTACTGCCTTTAATTGCCTTACTTGACTTGTAATTGACAAGTTTTATATCACAATTGTTTTTATTTCAGTGCTTTATTATAGTACAGTGTTTCTGGAAACATTTTCAAATAACATTTAGACTTTCAGATTGAAGTTAAAATTCAAGTGTATGTGAATTTACCAATGCATTTAACCCTGCTATGGTCTTAGTTGGATGAACAGATACCTTCTATAGGAAAATTGTTGACACGTGGGCAGGCAGTGACACATAACCCAACTTATTCTTTTGTTTGTTTCTTTGGGCATTAATTCTAATATTCCTCCTAGTTTTAGAAACCTAAAAATATTATTTACCTTAGCAAAAATATGTATATTTAGAATTGAGAAAATATAGAGTAGGGATTTAATATACAATTAGCAAATTTAAAACCAGGCAAGTATAGAATTACTTTATAAATTTCAGGATGCTCTTTTAGCTGTGAGGAGAAAATTTAGTTTTTAAAATTGAAAACCTGAAAATACTAGGCAAAGAATAATAATCTAAAGCAAGAAGACTGTAAAAATTGATTTAAAAAGTTGAGAACATTGATATGAAGAAAACACAATTAAAATTAAAAAGAAAATTAAAATGGAATTAACGTTTACAAATACTAATATTCCAGTAAGTTCACTGACAAAGGGCATGTCCGTTAGGTCATAAGGGCACATAGAGTGAACAAACGTATGGAAAGAGTTTAAACTCATTGGTAATTAAAACAATAGTGAAGAACTTTTTCATACCTATAGAATAATCATAATAAAGTAGTCCACAGGGAATCGATTCTCATTGCTTTTAGAATTTGTACAACCTAATTTGGAGGGTAATATGTGATAGTATATATCTTAAAAGCCATAAACATATCTATGGGCACTGATTTATAATCTTAGTCATGGCAATTAACCCTAAGTAAAAATTCAAGAGGATAAAAATTAGAGTTATATTTGCAATAGCATTACTTATAATAGTGAAAACTGAAGACAACCTAATTGAGCAGCAATGAGAAATTTGATCTATTATGATGAATTAACTGTCAAATATTTCATATCTATTACATACAAGTTTAAGCACTATAACAACAGGGAGTGTATCTTTTTTTCCTCAGATATAACACCAGTGACTAGAATAGCTTGGCTTATAGTAGATCCTCAACAATTACTTTTGAAATGAATAAATCACTGGAATAATTTAAGTCTAGAAAGTCTTGAAACATACACATATAGTATCTGTTCTGAAGTACCTTAATGAATTAGGGAGATAGGGTAGAAGTTGGTTGATGAAGAATTTCTTGGAGAAGTTTGAGCTAGGGTTTGAAGATCAGTAGTATGTATTCTTTTGAGAGCCAGGAGCTGGGAAAGGCATTCTAGGATGCAGAATCTGTCTGACGAAAGGCTTGACGTAGGAATTTACTAGAGGATAAGGTATGATTGAAATGTAGACAAGGGTAGCATCTTATGTGGACTTGTACCTCTGACTAACTAGGTGAGACTTTATTCTCTAAGTATGGGGAGTCATTGATGGTTTTTCAATGAAGGTTGACATTTAAAGAGCTATATAATTCAAGGAGTTTAATCTGGCTTTGGTGAAAGACGGGTTCAGACAGGGAGATCAGTTTAAACTATGTTGGAAATTCATGTGAGAAACTCAATTACAGGGTTTGTTTTAAAGGTATTTTGTCTTTCATCTTCAGTTATGAATAGGAATCTGATAATACAAATTATCAGATTATTATTATCAGAACTTTGCATTGATGTTACTTTTATTAATGGTAAGGGTTATGTAAAACGACAGAGCTATTAGAAAAACAAATAAAAACTTAAGTATAATACAAAAAATTTAATTTATTATTGAGTTTAAAATGATCTGGAAAATTGTTTAGAGGAAAAAATAAAACTGTTTTAAGAAGCATTTATTGAGCTGTAATGCAATAATATGTAATTCTTTTAACCTTACTTTTTTTTGTTGTTACATATCCCCCCCTTTCTGCTTGCTCTTGCTGTGTTCATTTTTGTGTTCTTCTCTGTCTGCTCTGTTTCCCCCCATTGCAGCGACACGCCGAGTCAGCTCACTGCACAGGCAGCTCTGCTCTGTTCGCGGGTGGCTTTTTGCTTCCGTTCATGGGCGGCTTGCCCTGCCTGTGGCGGCTTTGCTCTGCCTGTGGTGGCTTTTTGCCCTGCCCACAGCGGCTTTGTCCCTACCCACGGTGGCTTGCCCTCTCAAGGTGGTCTGCCCACTCAGAGAGGTCCCCGGGAACTGAACCCAGGTCCTCCCATGTGGTGAACGACGCCCTATCCACTGGGCTATGGCTGGCCCCCACTTTTGTTTTTGTATATCTCTTTTCTTCTTTGAAGACATAAGAAAATGATGTCAGCTATTGTTCTGTCAAAAATATTACTAGAATTTTTTTTTATTATTGTTATTTTTTTTTATTTCTGCTATTTGTCTCCCCCCC
>PVKH010046703.1:0-10379 GCA_004027955.1 Chaetophractus vellerosus | reverse complement strand
GGATCCAAACCAAGGACCTCCCTTGTAGTAGACAGGAGCCCAGTCTCCTGAGCCACATCCGCTTTCCCCTACTGCTTTTGAGTAGCCTTTTTCTTGTTTTAGCACTCACCCTGATACTGCGATCCCTTAACTCTTTCCCGGAGCTCTGAGAAAGACAACTCTTTCCGCTGGTTGTTCAAAGCTTCTGTGTGGGGGATGGAGTCCTGAAGCATCTCACTCTGCCATCTTGTTCAGGTTGGGACCACTCGTGATTTTAATTTGCACTTCCCAAACTAAAGATGTTGAGCATCTTTTCATATGCTTATTAGCCATTCATGTAGTTTCTTTGGTAAAATGTCTTTCAAATCTTCTGCCCATTTTTTAATTAGGTAATTTTATCTTCTTATTATTGATTTTAAATATTCTTTTTTCTGGATACCAGTCCTTTACTAGATATGTGATTTGCAATATTTTCTCCTAGTCTGTGGTTTGGCTTTCCATTTTCTTAATGGTGTCTTTTGAAGAGAAAATTTTTAAATTTTGATGAAGTCCAATTTATCATATTTTTCTTTTTTGAAAATTTTTTAGTGTTAAATAATGTATTTTCTTTGTTTTTGTTTTAGTTTTCTCTTAAACATTTCATAGCCATACATTTTTATCATTTAAACATATATGTCTAAGTTAACTATATAGGTATTTCATAACAAAGTGATCGTCCAATTGCTTTCCTCCATCTTTTTCATAAAAGTACATGCTAGAAGAGCCCCAGTGGGTATTTTTAAAGTTAGATGGACCCATTTGGCAATTCAGTAAATATTATGATGCCCCAAAGGCCAGATAATAATCCTTACTTATCTTGAGGGACTACTGTGTGCCAGGTACCGTTTTATGCTCTTTGCAGGTATTAGCTCCTTTAACCCTTATCCTCTCATGTAGCAGGTATTATTATTATCACACTTGAGGTGAGCAGACACTTAGAATACTCAAGTAAGTTGTCCCAGGAAGTGGCAGAAGTAGGATTTGAGCACGACAATCTACGGCCTTCAACTACTCCCCAAGTAAGATCTGTTTCTGTGGAACATGTGGCAGGCATCTAATATAGTTTCACCCCAACCTCCCCTTCTCTGAAAACTGCCTGAAATGCCCACACGGAGGGTTCTGTTTCTTTTTTGTGTGAACTTCCCAGTTTACCTCTCCCCTCCCCTCCTCACAAGCAGCCTTTGCTGATTAAGACAACTTTGAAAATAACCTAAGCTGTGCATATCATATTCTCACTCTTACTTGAGGCTTGAGAAAAACTGAGATTGGGAACCAAATCAAGTCACTGGAGGGCTATAGACTGGAATCCCTATGAACTGCTGCCGCAGTGCCGGGACTTCCCTTGGCTCCTCTCTTGCTGAGGCCTGGCTGTTCAATAATTCCATGATTCCCTGAGATGCCTCTGCATGTTTCTAGTAAATGCCGTTAGTTTAGCTAGCTCAGGTTGGTATCTGTTACTTATAACAAAAATATGTCACTACCACATGCAGCCCATGGCTGAAGATCACTCTGTCTGTTCCTGGGGTCCACGGGCTTCCCCATTTCTATTCAGGCTTCAGGACCCCTATCCAAACCTGCTGCCTTTACTGAGCCCTGACTGAGCACAGGAGACGCATAACTTTTCAACTATCTCTTCCCTAGAACACGCTTTCTAGGCCTGCCAAGGAGACAACTAGCTTATCTGATAAACTAACCTGTGCTAATGAGAGAGAGCTGGAAGAATCTCTTCTCTCATTCTTACTCTAGGTAACATGTGTACTGCTACAGAGCATTTCTGAAGACGATGGTACTTTTGTTTCCCAAACCAAGAGTAGCTTTACTGGTGGCCATTTCAGGTCAGATAACAGAAGAGAAGGAATATTTCTGGGCAATATTTCTGGGTAACAGGAATATTTCTGTACCCTCTCCTATTCATTGCCTCTAAGCAGTAGCTTCTTTCCCTGTGCAGAGGACAGGCTGGCATGCAAAGAACCACCACGAAATTCCACTGAGTGATAACAGTAGTTCCAGTGGGTGATTTCAGAACCTGCAGTGGCTCCAAAAGTGACACTAGTTCTAGTGACAAAAACAAGTACAAGTTCTAATTTGGGGCCATGTGGTTTGGGAGAGCAGGGGTTTTGGAACCAAAGCAACCTAGATTCAAATCCCAGCTCAGCTTTTACACAGACAAGTCATATAACTGTTTGGAACCTATTTCCTTGTCTTTAAAATGCAGTTGATTGGAGGATTCATTTGTAAAAAGGCCTGGCATATGCCCTAGCCATACTAGTCAGGTTTACCTTTTCAAAAAGCAGTAACTCCACAGTTCTTTCCATTGTTTCTCACACACAAAAGGATTCACAAAAGGGATCACGCTTCTGAGGGTAAAATGGAGACGTTTCACAATTATTGTTCTGTAATTATTCAGGTCAGCAGGTACTCAGTGCCTGCTTTCTGAAGAGTCAAGAGCTAGTTTAGAGGAAAATTTCCTGCAGTTATACTGTGGGTTGTATCTATTGGGATATGCAGAAAATACTACCTAACAGTTGAAAAACTATCTGACATTTCAGAATATTTTAAAAAGCAACATTATTTTCCTGCTACTTACTTCCTAACAGTTAAGGGAAAGTAGCTGGCAATTTCATTTCTCAAACACAAAGGAATGCTTTTATAATTATTTCAATACCTTTGTACATGCAGTGGCTCACCCCCTGGAACTGCATAATTAAGACATCTAAATCTGGAATGAATTCCTACAGACCTATGGGGAAATCTACCAATGAAACCTTTAAAAGTGAGGCTAGATGTAAATAAATGATAATAAGATCATAGTGGCTAATATTCATTGAGTGCTTACTACGTGCAAGCCAGTTTGCTAAGGATTTTAAATGGATTGTTTTATTTAATTCTTACAAGTTTATCGTGTAGGTGTTATTATTATGCCCATTTGATAGAGGAAGAAATTCCCAACTTAGGATATGTAAATAGCCCAGGTTGTCACAGCTAAAAAGTTACAGAGTCTAGATTTGAACCCAGGGTTTCTGCCCGAGAGTCTAACCTTTTAACCAAATGTAAATATATTTCTTCTCTTTTGTGTTGGTTAGTTATTCTCTGCTTCTTGTTTTTTGTTTGTTTGTTTTGTGTGTGTGTGTGTACATCTCCATTTATGAAGCAATTCTGAACCTGTAAACTTCTAGGGAGATTCTTGTGTCATCGTAAGCTAGCAGCATGGGGGACAGAAGAAAGAGGCTGGAGTGGCTCACAGCTTAGATAAATGTAGACATCATCCAGGCAGACTGGTGAGCCAGACAGAATTTTTCAGGACAAATAAATTTTAAACATAATTTCCCTCCCTTGGCTAACATGGCCTTCTGACATGCTTTATGAGGCCTTAAGGATATGACAATTCACTGAAGAATTTAGATAGGGACAGTTAGAAGGGGAAAAGGATCCTAGTGAAAAAAAAAAGTTGTGGTTCTGAGGTCTATTGTGAAGCAGGAAGGAAACGTATAAGCATATTAAGGATGTTAAAGTCAGTCTTTAAAAAGGCAAACGGATATAATTTTTCAAAAAAAGAAATGGAGAGGATCAGCTAGAGCAGGGCACTGAGAGATAAACGCCCTCTATAAAGCTGTTTCTGCCACTGTTAAATTACCAACTTTTACCATAATCCTGCTGATTAATTATTGTCTTGAGTATATTCGTCTTAAGGCAAAAGTACTGGATGAAGAGGGACAACCATAAAACTCCTAGAAGAAAATGTAGGAAAATATCTTCAAGTTCTTGTGTTAGGTGGTAGTTTCTTAAACCTTACACCTAAAACACGAGCAACAACAACAATAAAAAAGAGATAAATGGGACCTCTCAAAATGAAACACTTCTCTACCTCAAAGGACTTAGTCAGAAGGGTAAAAAGGCAGCCAACTCCATGGGAGAAAATATTTGGCAACCACATATCCGATAAGGGTTTAATATCCATGATATGTAAAGAGATATTATAATTCAAGAATAAAAAGACAAACGACCCCCTTAAAAATTGGGCAAAAGGCTTGAATAGACATTTGTCCAAAGAAGAAATACAAGTGGAAAAAAAAAAAAAAACCACGTGAAAAAAATGTTTACCATCACTAGCAATTTGGGAAATGCAAATCAAAACTACAATGAGATATCATTTCACACCTATTAGAATGGCCACTATTAAAAAGTTAGAAAACTATAAATGTTGGAGAGGATGTAGAGAGATAGGAACACTTATTCACTGTTGGTGGGAATGTAAAATGGTACAGCCATTGTAGAGGACTGTTTGGCAGTTCCTAAGGATGTTAAATATAGACTTTCCATGTGACCTGGCAATACCAGTAGACCACTACTAGGTATATACCCAGAAAAACTGAGAGCAGAGACACAAACAGACATTTGCACACCAATGTTCATATCAGCATTATTCACGATAGCCAAAAGATGTAAACAACCCAGGTGTCTATCAACTGACAAGTGGATAAACAAATTGTGGTGTATACACATGTAGGAATAGTATGCAGCAGTAAGAAGAAATGAAGTCATAAAGCATATGACAACATGGATGAACCTGGAGGACATTATGTTGAGTGAAACAAGCCAGACACCAAAGGACAAATACAGTATGATTGCACTATTATGAACTAAATATATTGTGTGCATTCATAGAATTAATAATCAGAATATAGGTCACCAGAAAATAGAATGAGGGTAGAGAATGGAAAGCTGATGGTTAATCTGTGCAGAACTGGTAAAGATATTTTTTGTAAATCTTTGGAAATGAATTAAAATGGTGAAAGCTCATCATAGTGTTTGTAACTAGCACAGCTATTATATGACTATGACTGGTTGAAAGGGAAAGTCTAAGGACAGGTATATTACTAGATGGAAAGCTGAAAAATATAACATGGGACTGTATAAGATAGTAAAATGTCATCTGAAATATGAATATGGGTAATATTGCATATATAAGACTGTTTTTACAAAATATGAATACAAATAAATTAGAGAAATGGAAACAGAATAGCAGCTATGTACGGCAGGGGAAGCATAGAGAGGAGAAGTGATGAGTTTTTTTGTCTGTTTTTTGTTTTTATTATTATTATTATTGTAATAATGAAAATGCTCTAATGATTGAAGTGATGAATGCACAGCTATATGATTATACCAAATCCCATCAATTATACACTTTTGGATGGGTTTATGCTTCATTAATATGTATCAATAAAATTGATTTGTAAAAAAAAAAAAAAGGACTGGATGTAGTTTACTCCTCCCACAGTAGGACTCGTTCTTTTTTATTTATTTTTTCTTTTCTTTTCTTTTTTCTAACCTGAGTAAAGCATCTACCAGAATTATCCTTTGGTAGATTCTTTTTTTTCCTATTTATCATCCTTGGTTTTCTTCATTACTATAACAGACCTGCCAGATAGAAAGACCGTAAGCTCCCTAGACAGAAAGACCTGTGCTTCAATCCTGCCCTGCCTTAGAATCACTTTGTAGACTCAGGTTTCTTACCTAGCCTCCTTCAACCTGATTCCTAATCTGAAAATGGGGTGAAAATACCCAACTCAAAAGATTTTTGAATGGATTAAATGATAACTATGTAAAGTTCTAGTACTTAATAACTGTACTCCTTGTCTGCATTTTGGAATGAATGAAAAATAGTTTTAAATCCATCTTCCATATTTCCTTCAGATGTGTGAATGTAAAGGAGGTCCTTAACCTTTTTAGTCTTGTATTTATAAATAAAGGTATGTAATATAAATGCATAAGAATGATTATGAAGGTATTGATCTAAAGTGGTTCCATATTATACAGAAGCTGAAAGATAAGAAAATGCACATCATAAAAGTAAAAAAAAATTCACTCATCAAAGGGAGAAGGGACTCTTGAGATTAAAAGAAATTTAAGAGACATAGCAACTGAATGTAATGTGTGGAACTTGTTTGGATCATCAATTGAACAAACCAACAGTAAAATGTCATCTTTGATACAATCAGGAAATTTTAAACATGATTGTATTAAGGAGTCACTTTTAATTTTGTTAGGTGTGATAATGGCATCATGGTTATATATTTTCAAGTGTGCTTATCTGTGGAGATGCATGCTGAATTATTTATGGGTTCAATAAAATGATGTCCAGGATTTTTTTAAACTACTCCAACCAGGAAAAAAAGAAAAAAAAAAAAGGAGGGGACAGATGAAAGAAGATTATCAAACAGGGATAAATGTTGAAACTAAGTGATGAGTACATGGGGGTTCACTGAACTGTTCTTTCTATGTATGTTTGAAAATCTCCATGATAAAAGGTTAAAAAAAATCAAGGCTACTATTTAAGGGAGGTGGGAATGAAAAGGGAAAGTACATAAACCAGTCAGAAAGTAGAAATGGAGAAACGTGGTCAGACTTGAGTTATCTGGGGAGTAGAATAAATAGGACTTGGTGAAGTATTTGATCTGTGGCATAAGGTAGAGGGAAGTGTCAAGTTTCTGCTTTAGAGAGCTGGCGCCATTTATTGATATGAGGATTCCTGGAGGAAGAGCAGTTTGGGGGAGATAACCAAGGGAAGCTTTCCAGGAGGCAATTGGCTCCACGTATCTGGGCTCTGCAGAGAAGTCTGAACTGCACTCTAGGTCTATGAGACACTGGCATTTAGATTGCATGTAAAGCTACGGGAATGATTAAAACCACCCAGAAGAAAAGGCCTCTGGATCACTCTGTGAGGGACTCTGACCCTTAAATGTCAGGAAGAAGAAAGAACCCAAAGAAGCTAGAAGGAGCGGTCAGACAGAAAAGAGGAAAACCATGAGAGTGTGGTGCTGAAAGCCAAGGAAACAGTGTCATAAATGCTGATTAGTAATAATTAGAATAGTACGTTAAGCACTATGTAATCAAGCCATATTCAAAGATATTTATGCTATAAACTTTATAGCATGGTTTAATTGTCTAAATATTTTCAAGTTACAAGCTACCAACATATAAAGAAACTTTGGAACACAACCAATACTTAATTGAAGACTTGTCATAAGCAAAGCGAAAAGAAAGTTTAACAAACATTTCTTGGATTCTTACTATGTTTGCACAAAGTAGTATTATGCCAGGGGATGTAGCAAGAACCAATGTTTACTGAGATATTTTAGACTATGATAGTAACATTTATTGCGTGCTACTTTTGTGATGGACACTGTTCTATTTGCTTTAACTCATTTAATCCTCACAGTAACCCCATAAAGTAGGTTATATTATTACACTCATCTCACAAATGAGGAAACTGAAACACCAAAAAGTAAATTCCCCAAGATGAAGGGAGTCTGTATTTGAACACTTAAGAGTCTAACTCCAGAGTCAGTCTACCGCCTCACTACTCTGTATTACTTCCACTTTTATAACTGACTCTTTATTTAAATCCTTTTAAAAGCCCTACATTATAAATATTGTTACATGGATTTTAAAGATAAGATTTAAAAAAGAGACTTGGAGAGGTTAAATAACTACCAGAGGCCACAAATCCACTAAAAGCCGCATAGGGAATATAACCAAGATTAGCAAAACCCTCCAAAGTACATTTTATTTCTAATAAGTGATAACAGACTGTATGTTAGGTACAAAGAAGGGTCCTAATTCTCAAGGATCTCTGGATGGAGATAAGACAAAAGCAAATTAAGTAAGGCGATGTAGGGTAAATACAAAGTAAGTGCTACAGACAATAAATATTATGGAAATTCAGAGAAAGGGGAAGCCACTGTGGACAGATGAGACTAGGGAAAATTCTATGGGGAAGGTAGGACTTTAGCTGGGTCTTGAAGAATGATTAAGATTTAGATAAATACAAAAGAGATAGGAGAGATTTTCTGGCTAAAAGGACAACATTAATAAAGGAATAATTAGTGCAGTGTGATACCAAAAGCAGACAGACAGAGTAGGATATAAATTTCCACTCTGCCCACATATTTAAATGTGGCCTTGGGCACTTAATATTCCTAAGCCTTAGCTCTCTCATCTGTAAATGGATTATTAATTCCTCTCTTAGAATTTGTTAATTATTATTAAGGTATGTTATTCATACACAGGACTTGTGGATAATTGGGACCAGAAGCTAAATACTACCCTAATCATAGACATCTGTGGAAATGTATAACTTTTGAGCATCTTTGGCAAGATTATATTAGCTGTTTGATTTGGGATGGGCCCAGATTTTGAGAAGTACTTATAAGTGGCTTAAAAAAATGTTCTTAATTCAATTTCCTTTGAAAATTTCATGAAAGGGAGTATTTCATGAAGTTGTTGTTTTTCAATGTTTTTTTTTTTGCCTTTAATACTTATTTGTGTGATGGCTCTGGGAATGTCAATTTCATTTGTACGGTTTTTCTCAGCTAGGGAAAAGGGGAAATTTTAAGTATATCCAATTCCTTACATTGTAGACATTACAGTGACATAATTATAGAACTGTAGATTTTCTTAATGTGGTAGGCAGGTTTGGTGGTCAAGCCCACAAGTGCTAAAATAGAGTACAGACAGAATTTGAAATACATCTTGAGACAAGCCATTATTACAGATATTACACAGGAGTAGAAAACAATCTGCCTCATATTTCTTATATATAAGTATATGGTTTCCCCAAAGCAGAAATCATAGAGGAACACAAACTATTGTAGGAGAATATAAAATAGTTTATATTCTCTGAGTTATTTCCCCATAATGGCAATGGCCTAATAGGTGCTTACCTGGTCTCTCATGTGACTAAGTGCCGGAATTTATAAAATGACTGCCTCAAATTTGGAATGCAATCCATGACAAAAAACAAACAAAAACCAGAATGAAAGTAAGTAGGGATTTAAGTCATGGCTTTTCCTCTTTTGTATCCAACAAGCCATCTTTTTATCTTTCTCAATCTCCAACCCCAGCTGTGCAGGCTGTTACAAAGGTACAGAACTGTATTTATGTACCACAACACACACACACACACACACACACACACACACACACACACACAAGGGGGGGGGGATCCAGTAAGAAAGTTCCTTGAAAGTATTAAATTTCAATATTGTTCATCTTTGAATGAAATGATGCAATAATATTTAAAGTTAATGATGATCAATACCACTGATAACCACGCTCAATTGGAGGTTAAACAGCATGACTCTTGTTAATACTGATAACCATTAGCTGTTAATAAGGAAAATTGTAAACTTGGATTTTTTCTTAAATCTAATTTTGAATTGGCAATAAGGTGTCTACTCAGATGGAATTTTAAGATGAAATTAATGAAGTAGAGATGGCATTTGGAGTAAAATTTTAAGGAAGAAAATGACATGAAAAATTAGAAATACTGTATCAAATTAGATACTGCAATAATTATGGGTGAGCACACTAATTCACATCTCCTAAAAGAGGGAAAACTGAGTTTCTTCTAGTCCCAAGGGCTGAGACAGTGGCAACTTTCCACACATTATCTCACAACAGCTCGGTAAGACAGGCCTTATTACCCCATGTTACAGATAAGAAAACTGAAGCTCAACATGGCTAAGAACTTTGCCCAAGATCATGCAGCTGGTAAGGGGTGGAGCTGAGCTTTGCCTGTCATGTGCTCTACTATCCCACGGTACCTTAGGAAAAGAACATTCAACAAATATATCTTGAATGCCTATTATGTGAAAAGCACCATGCCAGAGGCCAACAGGGACAAAGATGAGTAATACACATCCTAATCTTAAAGATTTTATCTTCTTGTACAGGTAGGTCCAGCTACATAATTTGTGGATCCCAGTGGGAGATGAAAATGCAGGCCCTTATGCTCAAAAATTTATTAAAAATTTAAAGATGGTGACAGAGCATTAAAAAAAGCACGGGCCCTTGTAAGCACAGGATTCTGTGCAACTGTACAAGTCACATGCCCGTGAAGCCAGCTCTGAGAACAAGGGTCAGTAAACTATCACCCACTGGCTAAACCCAACCTGACACCTATTTTTGTACAGCCATAAGCTAAGAATGGTTTATATGTTTTTAAATATTAAGAAAGGATAATATTTTGTGGCACAGGAAAACTAATAACAAATTCAAATTTCAATGCACATAAGGTTTTATTGGAACACAGCCATGCTCATTTTTTTACATATTGCCTATGGCTGCTTTTGCACTACAAAGACAGAGTTGAGTAATTGCATTAGATACCACATGGTCCACAAAGCCTAAAATATTTACTATCTGACCCTTTACAGAAAAAGTTTGCCAACCTCTGTTCTAGTAGGAAGGTAGAACACAGTGACAAAAGAAAGGAGCAATAAAGTGCTATGTGAATTCAGAAAAGAAGAGACCACATTAGTTTGGAAGAAAAGATGCTCTTGGAGAAAGTAGATGGAACT
>PVKH010046702.1:0-10374 GCA_004027955.1 Chaetophractus vellerosus | reverse complement strand
TGTAAAGTGGTCTGTTAATCTAGGCATGATTAAGTTATGATTAGGCCGTTGGTTGACTGGGCCACATCAGTAGGGCATTGAGCCCCACCCCTTGGTGGGTGGGGGAATCAACTATAAAAGGCAAGGCAAAGGACAGAGGGAGCAGTTCTGATGTTGGAGTCTTGAGCTGGAGCCTCGGGAAGTAAGAGAGCTTGATCGTGATGAAGGAGAGAAGGCTCCAGGATAGAGACAAGCCATTCGCCTGATAGTCTACAGCTGGCCTTGTGGAGAGAAGCAAAGCCTAGAGAGCCTCATAGTCTACAGCTGACCTTGTGGAGGAAACAGAGGAGCTAAGCCTAGAGAGAAACACAGCCCTGGGAATATAGGAACCCAAGAAGCCTGAACCCTGGCAAACGTTGCCAGCTGTCTTGCTCCAACATGTGGCAATGGACTTTGGTGAGGGAAGAAACTTATGCTTTATGGCCTGGTAACTGTGGACTTCTACCCCAAGTAGATACCCTTTATAAAAACCAACCGATTTCTGGTATTTGCATCAGCACCCCTTTGGCTGACTAATACATGAAGCATGGTTTCAGTGTCAAATCTAAGAACTCTGCCTAGGCTTAGAGCCCAAAGATTTTCTCCTCTGTTTTTTTTTTTCCAAATATTTTATGCCTTATTATTTTATATATTAAATTTTATGTAAAACTCCTTATTTTAGCTTCCTAGGCTGTTTAAAGCAATATCATGAAATGGGGTTGGCTTAAACAATGGGAATTTATTCGTTTATAGAGTCCATGAAAATGTTCAAATCAAGCCTTCATCAAGGTGATGCTTTCTTCCTGAAGATGGCTGCTGGTGATCCTGGGCTCCTCTGCCACATGGCAAGGCACATCGTGGTGTCTGCTGAGCTCTCCTTTTCTTCTGGGATTCATTGCTATTGGCCTCTTGCTTCCTTCTCTCTCTCTCTCTCTCTCTCTCTGTCTCTGTCTCTCTCTCTCTGCCCCATCCATTCTGTTTATAAAAAACTCCACTAAGAAGATTAAGACCAATCCTGAATGAGGTGGGCCACACCTTCACTGAAGTAGCCTCATCATAAGGTCCTGCTGATAATGGGTCCTCACCCACAGGGATGGACTAGATTTAAGAATATGTGTTTCTGGAGCATGTACAGCTTCACATCACCACAGTCCATGGTCCATTTTGGGTTAAGTTTTATATTTTTATAAAAGGTGTGAAGTTTAGATTGAGGTCTCTTTTTTTGCTGATGGATGTTCAGTTGTTCCAGCACCATTTGTTGAAAAGGCTATCTTCTTCTGTTGAATTCTTTTGCACTTTTGCCAAAAATCATTTGGGTGTATTTGTGTGGGTTTATTTCTGGGCTCTGTATTCTGCAGCATTTTTCTATGGGTCTATCCTTCTGCTATTACCACATCTTGATAACTGTGGCTATATGATAAAACTTGAAATGGGGTAAACTGATTCCTCCCACTTGATTCTTTATGTAAAGAATTGTTTTAGCTATTCTAATTCCTCTGCTTTCCCACATATATATTTTAAAATAAACTTGTCTATAGCTACAAAAAATCTTGATGGGATTTTGATAGGAATTGTGTTAAATGTATACATTAATTTTGGAGAGAATTGACATCTTTGCTATGTTGCATCTTCCTATCCATGAACATGGTATATCTCTCCATTTATTTAGATATTCTTTGATTTGTTTAACTAGTGTTTTACAATTTATAGCATACAATTCCCATATATGTTTTGCTAAGTTTGCACCTAAGTATTTTATGTTTTGAGCAATCATAAATAGCATTGTATTTTTAATATCCATGTACACATGGTCACTGCTAGCATATGGAAATACAATTTATTTTTTGTGTTTATCTTGTACCCTGAGGCCTTGCTGAACTCACTAGTTAGCTCTAGGATTTTTTTTTTTTTTGTAGATTCCTTGGGATTTTCTATATAGAGAAGCATATAATCTGCAAAGAGAGTCAGTTTTATTTCTGCCTTTCCTAACTTTATGCCTTTTCTTTCCCTTTGTACCTTCTCCTATTGGCTCTAACTTCCAGCACCATGTTAAATAAGAAACATGACAGTGGATACACTTGCCCTGTTCCCAATCTTACAGGGATACCTTTAGTCTTTCCCCATTAAGTGCAATTTTAACTTTAAGTATTTTGAAGATGATTTTTTTTAAGTCGAAGAAGTTTTCCTTTACTCCTATTTTTCTGAGTGTTTTTAATTATGAATAGGTGTTAAATGTATAATATCGTATATCCACTATGACAGTAACATACAGAAAGAAGCATTTCAGTGCCCTAAAAATGCCCTGGACTCAACATATTTGTGCTTCCCACTTTACCATTTTGTATTTCCACCAGGAATATATGACAGTTTGTGTTGCTTTACATCTTCACAAGCATTTGGTATTGTCAGTTTTGGGGATTTTTGTCATTCTTATCATAATGTAGTGGGATCTCATTTTAAAAAATAGATTTATTGATAATTCACATACCATACAAGTCATCCATTTAAAGTTTACAGTTCAATGGTTTCTAGTATAGTCACAGTTATGTTCAGCCATCACTACAGTCAATTTTTGAACATTTCATCACCTCACAAAGAAACTTCATCTAAGCAACCATTAATCTATATTCTATCTCTATAGATTTCCCTGTTTTCTACATTTCATATGAATGGACTCATATAATTATATATGAGGTCTTTTGTGACTAGCTTCTTAGCATAATTCTTTCAAAGTTCATCCCTGTTGTAGCATGTATGAGTACTTCATTCCTTTTTATGGGTGAATAATATTCCACTGTATGGATATACCATATTTTGTTTATCCTTTTGTCAGTTGATAGACATTTTGATTGTTTCTACCTTTTAATATTATGAATAATGTTGCTATAAGCATTTCCAATATATTTTTTCATAGATAAATATTTTCATTTGTCTTGGATATATATCTAGGAGTGGAATTCCTGACTATGTTAACTCTATGTTTAATTGAGGAATTACCAGACTGTTTTCCAAAGTAGCTGAATTATTTTATATTCCTACCAGCAGTATATATGGATCCTGATTTCTTTACATCTTCATCAACACTGATCCGACATTTAAATTCCAGCCATCCTAGTGGGTGTGAAGTGGTATATTATTGTAGTTTTGGTTTGCCTTTCCCTGGGGACTAATGATGTCAAGCACCTTTTCATGTGCTTATTGGTAATTTTTATATCTTTTTTGGAGATTTTCAAGAGAAATCTTTTGGAGAAATTCAGGAAGCTATATTCAGATCTTTACTCATTTTTAAATTGGGTTATTTGCCTTTTTATTTTTGAGTTGTAAGAGTTTTTTATATATTCTGAATACAATTGATTTTTGTATATTTGACTTGTATCCTGCAACCTTGATGAACTTGTTTATTTGTTTTAATAGTTTTTAAAAAAATAGATTCCTTTGAATTTTCTATATACAAAATCATGTCATCCACGAATAGACGTAATTTTACTTCTTCCTTTACAATATGGATACATTTTATTTCTTTTTCCTGCCGAATTTCCCTTGCTAGAACTTCTGTTACATTCTTGAGTAGAAGTGGTTAGAGCACACATCCTTGTCTTGTTCCCAGTTAGTAGGAAAGTATCCGATCTTTCAACATTAAGTATGATGTTAGTTATGAGTTTTTCCTAGATGCCCTTTATCTGGTTGAGGAAGTTATCCTCTTTTCTAGTTTGAGTGCTTTTATTATGAAAGTTATTTGGATTTTGTCAAGTAGCTATTCTGAATTTATTGAGTTGATCATGTGTTTTTTTCCCTTTTCTATTGATATGATGAATTACATTAATTGATTTTCAGATGTTAAACCAGCATTGCATTTCTAGGATAATTCCCAGTTGGTCATGGTGCGAAATTCTTTTTATATGTTGCTTTATTCAGTTTTCTATTATATTTTGAGGATTCTTACATCCATATTCACAAGAAATATTGGTCTGCAGTTTTCTTTGTCTGGTTTGGGCATCAGGGCAATACTGGCCTAATAAAATGAGTTGGGGAGTCATCCTTTCTCTTCCATTTTTGGAAGAGTTTGTAAAATATTGGTATTAATTCTTCTTTAAATGTTTGGTAAATTTCAATGGTGAAGCCTCTTGGTCCTGGCCTTTTCTTTGTGGGTAGTCTTTAAATTATTAATTCAGTTTCTTCATGAGTCAGTTTCATTAGTTTGAAACTTTTTAGGCATTTGTCCTTTTCATCTAAGTTATTTAATTTGTTGGCATACAATTGTTCATAGTATTCCTTTATAATAATTTTTTATTTCTCTAAGGTCAGTAGTAATGTCCCTTCCTTCATTTATTATTCTAGTAATTTGAGTTTTCTTTTTTTTCTTGGTCAATCTAACTAAAGACTTGTCAATTTTATTGATCTTTTCAAAGAACCAGATTTTGGTTGCATTGGTTTCCTCTATTGTTTTTCTATTTTCTATTTCATTAATTTCTGCTCTAATTTTTATTATTTCTTTCCTTCTGTTTTCTTTAGGCTTAGTTTACTCTTTTTTCCCAGTGTCTTAAGTGGATGATTATGTTATTAATTTCAGATCTTTCTTTCTTAATACAGGCATTTACAGTTATACATTTCCTTCCAAACACTGCTTTACTTCCATCCCATGTGTTTTGGGATAATCTGGCTTCATTTTCATTCATTTCAGAGTATTTTCTGATTTCCCTTTTGAATTCTCCTCTGACTCATTGGTCATTTAGGAGTGTGTTGTTCAATTTCCACATACTTACAGGATTCCCAAATTATTTCCTGCTATCAATTTCTTATTACATTCCATTGTGGTCAGAGAATATACTTTGTATCATTCCTATCATTTTAAACTTATTGAGGTTTGTTTTATGGTCTATATGGTCTATCCTGGAGAAAGTTCCATGTGAACATTATAAGAATGTATATTCTGTTGTCCAGTGGAGTGTTTTATAGATGTCTGTGAGAGTTGGTACATTTACAGTGTTATTCAAATCTTCTCTTTCCTTGTTGATGTTCTGCCTCAATTTCTAGCCATTATTGAAAGTGGAGTATTGATGTCTACAGCTATTTCTGAATTATTTATTTCTCCTTTAGGTTTTGTCAGGTTTTGTTTCATGTATTTTGATACTCTGTTATTAGGTGTTTATATGTCATAGCTTCCAGATGGATTAACCCTTTTATCACTATTAAATATCCCTCTCTATCTCTAGTAACATTTTTTGTTAAAAGTCTATTTTTTCTGATATCAGTATAGCCACTATGGCTTTATTGTGGTTGCTGTTTGCATGACACATCTTTTTCCATCCATCTACATTAAATCTATTTGTACTTTTGAGTCTACAGTGTATCTCCTGCAGACAGCATGCAGTTGGGTCAAGATTTTTTTTTAAATCTAGTCTGACAATCTCTGCCTTTTTGTTGGATTGTTTAATCCACTCATATTTAATGTCATTATTGATATAGCTGGATTTATCTCTCCAGTTTACTTTTCATTCTCTATGTCTCATATCTTTATCTTTTTGTTTCTATATTCCTCCTTTGCTGTTTTCCTTTGAATTACATGGATATTTTCTAGTGTAACATTTTTATTTCTTTAATTAGTGAATATATATTTGGTGATTGCTCTAGGGTTTCCCCTATACAGCTTAACTTAGCAGAATCAGCTTCAAATGTATACTAGCTTAATTCCTATGATATATAGAAATATTACTCCTATATAGCTCTATTCACCGCCCCCCCTTTTGGGGGTACACACACACACATACAGTAATGATGTTACAAACCTAGCAATGAATTGCTATAATTATTCTTTTGCCATCTGTAATCATTTCCTTAGCCAAATACAGCTTTATTACTGCCCATGTCCTTTGTGCTGTTACTGGCAAATTATTAGACCTGAGTTTTTAAAAGGCCACTCTTTTGGGTCAGTAGAGAATGAATTGGAGGGGGACAAGCGAAGAATGGGGAATCCAATTAGAAGGCTATGGCAGTGACCAGATGCGGTTGTTTGTATGAGGCTTGTGGCAGTGGCGAGAGAGGTATAGATGGGTGACTTAGTTGGCCAGAGGCCAAGGATGTGATACAATGGCTAGAAAACATGGCAGACAGAGTAGGTTCATAGAGGTGTTTTTCTACTCCTGTCATCGGTACTTATGGAGGAAATACAACAGTCTGCTGGTAAAATACTCCCATTCCAACCTGATGTCTTCTAGACGTTTGACCTCAGGCAAGTCACTTAAACATTCTGCACCTCAGCTTCCCCCATTGGCTGGATGAGTTGAATGATACCTGCTCCATGGGTGCTAGACACAGATGATTGTCCCTCAGTATCTGTTCTTTCCTCTTCCTGAGTAAAATTAATTTTAGCTGTGTCTTGGCCATCAGACAAAAGTATAAATTTCCCAGGCTGCTTTGCAGTTAGGTGTGGTCATGTGACAAAATTCTGGCCAATGGGATGGAAGAGAAGGTTAGTGTGGCTGTGTCCCTTTGCCCCTCTCTTTTTTCTTCTCTACCTCAGCATTGCCACCTGGAAGGCGAATGTTCCCTGGAACAATGAGGGCAAGGGACGGCAGAATATTGAGCTGGAAGGAGCTGGAGGACCCTACACTAGGATATTGTTTTTCTTCTTTGGTCGTTGTCTGTTTATTAAGAAAGATAAACCGGCAGAGAAAGACCTGCTGATTTACATGTTTCTTTTGCTGGTAGCCTACTCTTATCCTACCTGACACCTAAGGATTAGAAGATGAAATATACGTGAAATGCTGGCACATGGGAAGCCATCACGGAACGTTTGTCCCCCATCCTTCCTTTCTCCACCCCAAACGCCTTTACTCTTCTGCCCATCAGTGATGGAGAATTAAATTTTATTCTGAAGTTTCTGATTTTGTTTTCCTTAGAAGAGACTCTGGCAAATGGGAATATATCCAGGAGAAAATATTCAAGGTCCTGAGAAGGCACGTAAAGTGCACTGCAAGGAGCAGTCAGTTACAGGAATTGTGTTGTATTTGCTGTTTTATTGTAAAATGTGTGCTTTTCACGAGGACTGGGGATCTCAGACGGGTGGGACCCTGTAGCTCCATCTGTTCTGACGGGCCTGGAACTGGATTATCAACAGCACTGCAGGGGCTCGAGATGGCTCTTTTATGGAAAGCAAGGGGAGGAGCTGTGGCTGCTGGACATTCACCTGCACCCCTCCCCTGGGTCTTGGTGAGGGGGAGGCCGCCAAGAGGACATCCAGCCACACGGCCCTCACACACCAGTGCAGACTGGGTGTTCTTCACAGCGCCTTCCTGGGGCCGCCAAGAAGATCGGCAGAGAGGGAGGGGCAGGTGCAGCCAGACAGGCTGGCGGCTGTGTCAGCAGATTCTGGGTGGCGTCGCTTTTGAAAAAATGATGCATGGCTTAAAAATGCGAAAACCTCAATGTAGAAAGTCATTCTCAGGATGTTAAAACCTGAAACAGCTCTGGCTGAAGCTCTAAAACTTTGCTGGTTTGGGCAAGTCCAGTGGGTTATTTGATCCTCAGCTTCCTTATCTTTAAAAAGCAAGTTTTAGACTAGTTGATCTTTCAGCCTTTTTGGCTTTTGAATTTGTGATTCCCAAAGTAGGCTCCAAATGGATAGGGCATCTTCTACCTGCTGGCCACTGTGGCAGAGATAGTACGTAGACTGTGCAATATCCCTCCACTCTTTCTTCCTTAGTAACAAACCCTGATTTTGACTGTCTGGGAACTAAAAGATATATCCTTGGCTTTTCTTAAAGCTAGGAGATGTACATGGATACTTTGTGTAGAACTTCTGGGAAGGCTCCTTAAGGGTCAAAGGCAGTCTCCAGGTCCCCTTTTGCCCCTCTTCCTTCCTTCTGCTTCCTGTGTGGAATGTAGAACTACTGACTGGAGCCCCAGCAGCCACCCTGGACCAAGAAGCCATATTAACAATGGAAGCCATATGCAAAGGTTAGTAGAAAAATAGAAGGTGCCTGAGTCATTGATGGCATGGTAGAGCTGCCACACTGCCTACCCCAAGAGTTTTTACTTGGAAAAGAAATAAATGAAGTCAAGTTATTTCTGGTCTTTGTTGCCAGCAGCTGAATTAAAATTCTAGTGATGCAATTAACTTGGGTTTCTCTTATGAACGACAAATCCTTCACCAGCACGAGGAGGGTGAGTTTGTAGGATGTGCTGCACACACAGCTCATCTTTAGAACAAAAAGGCTGGATTCATTTCAAGGAAGCTATGACTTGGGAAGAGGGAGAAAATTCAATTCTCTTTTGCTTTCCACTGCCCGTGGCATTGTAGGAACTGGAGACTCTAGCCGTCAGTGAAATATTACAACCAGCCCAATCTGAAGGTCTTTTCAGACATTTGTAATAGTTAACAACTGCGACTCCAAACAAACCTGTTGGCCCCAAATTCTTTCAGGCTGACAAAATGTGCTAGTCTCTGCCAAACGTGAAGTAACACCTACTCAGTTGGAAAGAGGGCGGGCGAGCCTTGCAGCCAGGACGTCATGTGGTTCACACCCTGTGAGGTAACTAGTGGCAGGAAAATAGTTACTCAGCCAAATCAGGCAAGTGACATTCCCCTGCAGCCTCCCCAGGAACTTTTACAAAACTCCTGGTATTATAAAGGGAAGGCTTTCCTTGAAGATCCTGCAAGTGTTTCTTCCACCTTGTTCTCACTGGTAGCTGTGGGATGGCAGAGAAGCGTCTGGACTTGGAATTCAGAGTTCTGGGTTTGAACTTGAGTTTTTCCAAGTAGCGCCATGTTCTGGGCAAGTTGTTCAGCCCACCCAAGACTCTGTTTCCTTAACTCTGGAATTGGAATGTTGCTATTTATCTCACAAGATTATAGCAAGGATTAAATAACACAACCCAGGTGAAAAGCATGGTGTATGACCCGATGGGGAGGAGGTGCCGTTTAATAAATGTCATATTGAACCATAACTTTAAGGCTTCGGATTAGTTAACTGGAAGCTGGATTCTCATCCCAGAGAATGTGAAATATCGACTGGGCACGTTGCAGTGCAGTAAAATTCACCAAGACAGTGTTCAAAGAAATTAACCCCTCTTGGTGTTGCTGGGTGAAGGATGTACCTGCAGTTTGGGTGGCGTCACCCCAGGGGTTTCTGGGGTAACATGCCGACCATTGGGTGTGCGGGGCTGCTGGCATGAAGGCAGGACTGGGAGAAAATATAAAGGTCGGCAAGTTTAGTGATGAGTAGGGGAGGGCAAGCCAAAGCCCGTGCTGGGATCTGGGAGGGTGTCTCTGTGTGAAAGATGAAGTCCTAAAGCAAACCTGCTTTCCAGGCAGCCCACAGCTCTACTTCTGGCTTCTCCAACTTAAACCTTCATGGAGAAGATCCAGGTGGAAATGGAAGCTCCCCAGGAGTAATGAGCCCTCCATCCACACCCTGCTCAAAACAACTCTTGTAATGCAGCTAGGCAGGGAGCACTGCAACCTTTTAGGAGGGGTAAACTGAGGCATAGAGAAGTTCAGTGACTGATAATTTGGAACGGAAACTAGAAGCTGACATGCAACAACTCAGAAATGATCACTTACAATAAGAAAAAAACTGAACAAACTGGAAATCCACGGCTCTTCTTGTTCCATCAGAGAATTGAGGTCGTAGGGAAAACCACTGCCTGAACACTGGGGAGACAGGCAGATACAGAGAATCACAGCTTCTTGGGAGCAGGCACCACTGCTGGAGGCTGGTAGAGACAATTAAAAGGCAATTGCCTAATTGCTGGCGAGTCCTCTATAAATGGAGGAAAAAGTCACAGACACAGGAAGAGCCACAGAGAAGGACCCAGAAGCTGAGAGAGACGGCCCCAGGGACCAGAAGCTGGAACTAATGGAGCACAGAGGCTGAGAGGAAGCCAGCTTAGCCAGAAGCTAATAGAGAAGAGGCTGGGAGGAGAGGGGAGAGGTGTGCAGACACCGCCATGTGCCTGATGGCCCGCAGCTGAGCTGGGAGAGGAGATGAGCCTGGAGGAGAAGGCAGGGACTGGCAGAGCCAGCATTGTGCCTTCCACGTGGCAGGAGTCCAGGATCGCCAGCAGCCGGCTTCCAGTGAGAGAGCTGAGTCTGATGCCTGGATTTGGACATTTTCCCAGCCTTGGAACCGTAACCTTTTTTTTTTAATATAATATACTTTTTATTTTTATTTTTAAAGATACTTAGATTATATAAATGTTACATAAAAAATACGGGGGATTCCCACATGTCCAGCTCCCCACCCCTCACACATTTCCCACTTTAACAACATCCTTCATTAGCGTGGTGCGTTTGTTACCGTTGATGAACTCAGATTGGAGCACTGCCACTAAGTGTGGATTAGAGTTTACATTGTA
>PVKH010046701.1:0-10372 GCA_004027955.1 Chaetophractus vellerosus | reverse complement strand
TTAATAGCCCCTCTCTACCCTGGGCTGGACAGACCACATGTAGATTGCTGTGTTCACTTTCAAAAACACATTTTATAAGGGTCATTGACAAATGGAATTACATTCACTCAAAGGAGGATTATCAGGATGGTGAATGCCAAATGAGGAACATTAAAGAAATTAAGGGTGTTTAACCTTGAGAAAAAAAGGCCTGAAATGAAATAGGGGGACATGATAGACCCCATCAATTATCTGAAGGTTTGTCGTGTAGAATAGGCATTCGCCTTGTTCTGGGTGAATCGACTCTTAGGTGGAAGTTACTAGGAATCAAGTTTCTGTTCGATCTAAGTGAACTTTCTAACAAGAAGGCTGCCTGAAGTTTTAATAAGCTCTCTCTTCCCCATTCATATGTTTAAGCTGAGGCTGGAGCATCACTGGCAGATGAGTTTAATTTGAAGGTAAGTTGAACGAGCTGGAGAGACAAACTCAGATGTCTTAGAAGTTCCAGGCTGGCACATAGGTGAAGAAGCAAAACAGAATTAATATGGAGCAATGGAAAATGTGGCCCCCACATGGAGAGGGATATCCCCCCCAATCTTAACCTCCTCTGCTCCAAAAGCCATGGTGCACTGTGTGAAAGATCAGTTTGGCTTCATTAACTATGAAGTAGGAGAGAGCAAGTTTTCTTTTCCATATGAAGGAAATTCAAGATGGCACTGAACTACAGGCAGGGTTGAGGTGGCATTCTCAGTGGTTCTTAAACAGCGCACTGGCAAGAGCAGAGCCTGAGATGTTTAGTGAGTCTGTGAAGGCCTCAAGGTTATTGCAGCTTGAAGACCTGATTGGTTGGTCAATCACTTGAAGAAGATCACCCTGGATGATGCCAACGCTTCTCGCCTAATGGTTCTTCATCAACCAAGGGGTCCAGATGGGACCAATGGGATTTGGTGCAGAAACAAAGATCAATCAAGCTAGTGTCATTGACTAACCACATCATTAATGGGCTATGATCAAGTTGGGGGGATTCTGATAAAGTGTTCCTAATATCTCCCTCCACCCTTCCCCAAATCTGGAATATTTATTCTATCGAACTATTACACCAGTTTTCACACCATCTTCGTGTTATGTTTAAAAATAAATAAATAAATTTAGGGAAACCATTTTAAAATTTAAAAAAATATCAAGAATTCATAGAAGGAGTCATCCTTAAAGCATCACCTATCATTATCCATGCAAATAACACAATCCTGAAAGAACTGAGAATCTTAATGTTTCCATCAAATAATCTGTATGAACTCTTTTTCCCTAGTATAATATGAGTGCCATACCTATAACTAATACAGAAAAAGGAGGTCAAAATCAATACCTAGTATTTAAATAATTGTCCTTTTGTCCATATAGGATAAAATTCTTAACTTTGTTTCAAATAACTTAATATAAAGGATAAAAATATATTTTGACAAAACTTTTATGAAATATAGTCAAAAGAATAGGTTTGCTCTAAGTAGTCAGATAACTGGCAATAAACTGTACATTTTAGTGTTAGAAAATAATTTTCAAATACAAACATAATCATAAATATACAATAAATTGTATCTTGTTTAAACAACACTGTTCTGGATCTCTGATGCTTGAGGTGCCTAACTGATGCACTTGGGTGTGGAATTTGGTGAAAGTGCTCTAATATATTTAATGAACTACTAATTGAATAATACCATTAACTGAAAACGAGGAGGAGAAAAATATTTGGGAACTGGAGTGAGGTTTATCAATTTAGTTCTGGACCAGTTGAGTTTGAAGCTCCTGAGGGATTTCCATGTGCCCACTTGGCAGTTGGGTATAGATGGCTCTAAAGTGCAGAGACAGGTTTGTACAGCTGCATATTTTGAAGTCTTTAGAATCTAAGTGCTGTGTAAAGCCAAGGAAGCAGATGAGAACACACAGGAAGAGCAGTTCCAGTGAGAAGAGGATCTAAGACAAACCCTGAGGATCTGTAATATTTATAAGGAATAGGGTGGGGAGGAAAGGAGGCTGAAAGATGGAGGGGTCAAACTGCTAAGAGGAGCTCCAGGACAAATGGTTGCCTGAAATCCAGGTTAGCCCAAGTTTCAAATTTTAAAAAATATTAGAAAGAAGGTGGTCAACAGCATCAAATGTCAGGGAGGAAAAGGGTCAGTGCAATGAAGGGCCCTTGGTGAACACGGCCAGAGCAGCTTTAGGGAAGTGGGGAGGCTGAATCCTAATTAGAGTGGGTTCAGGACTCTGGGGCCATTCCTCATGAGCTCTTCAGTACTTTTTGTACTGTTTTTATGCTCATATATTATTTTAATTTATTTCTTTTCTAAAAAATATACAAAATTTTTTGATGCTTTTAGATAATGCCTTATTGGTCTCTTTTTCTGCTCAGGTAGGTTCCTTAAAGTTATAGACTAAACAGCTCATCTCTGCTTCCTCAGCTCCTGTTTACACTTTTTTTTCCCATTAGAGAGATTGGAGTGTTTTTATAAACTTTGGGGAAGGAGACAAGAGAATGGCCTAAGTGATCATTTCCAAGCTGCTGCCTTTAACCTGCATTTTCTGTACCAAATAGACGCCAGAGGCCAAGGGAGCTTGGCCGATGTCATCTATGAAGATCCACCTTCAGGGACTCAGAAAAATGTAGAAAAGAATTCTGAAAAGTGAATCTGGAGGGGCAAACAACAGCACCTTCATAATCTCAATTTCAGGCACCCCACTCTCCTGGCATCACCTTCTATCTTTTGCTCATTCCTTCTAGTACTTCAGCTCCCAAAATGCTCTGACCCCACTGGATTTGAAATCTATTAGCTTCACTACCTATATACTATCTCTCACCCCTCCCCACCACCATAATCAGCTTTCCTTAATTGGACTGGAGTATAACCATAGTTTCAATCACTCCCTTGAATAGACCCTCAAATCTCTTGGTCCCTTACCCTGCATTATTCTTCCCAGGCAGAACCTTAAACCAGGCACATCCTATATTTTGCCTATTCCATGAGTGTCCTTGGGTAGCTGTAAGGGACTATAAAGGAACAAAACTATGTTGACTGATCTCACTTTAAAGCCATGACCTCTAACTTCAAGTGAGCTTCAGTGTTGTTCAAAAAACCTACTGCATTTTCCAGTCAGTCACTTTCTCACTCTTCTAAATGATTATTTCACACCATCTGCCCTCTCCACAAAATTCCAGGACCTCTTTCTCTCCCCTAATCTCAGCTGATAGACTTTGCTTCTTATTTCAATGGGAAAAAAAAAAAGAGATGTAATCAGAAAAGAACTTATGTCTCCCTGGACCAAATTTATCAACCAGTTTGCATCTTGACCCACATGTCCTGCTTCTTTCGTGAATACCACGGAAGAACTGTCTGTGCCCTTCTCTTACAGCCAAACCCTCCACTTGTACAATGAGTCCTACCCTTTCCCACTCACCCAAAAATATCATTCCTTTACTTTTCCATACTTTCTTTTTCATTATCAGTTTTTACTTTTAACGAGATCATTCCCATTCTCCTCAGCATACAAACATGTTATAATATCTTGCATCTTAAAAGAAACCAAACCAAAAAAAAAAAAAAAAAAACTTCTTTTGATACCCCTTCATTTTCCTCTAGCTATTTCCCTATTTATCTTAACATCTCTTATAAAAATCCTGTCTTCATTTCCTGTTCCCCAGCTTTCTTCAATTTACTACAGTCAGATTTTATAAAGTTTAAGGGTACAGACTCTGGAGACAGAATGTGTAAGTTCAAAACCTGGCTCTACTGCTTACCAGTGAGAGACTTGGGAAACTTACTTAACATCTTTGTGCCATAGTTTCCTCATCTATCAAAGGGAGATAATTAAACCTATCTCATAGAATTTTTAAAAGTCAAACGAGCTAATATTTGTAAACTACATAGAATACTTCCTGGACTAATGTAAAGTGATATATAAGTTCCCATCAAATAGACTACCTATTAACGAGAAAAAAGTAGATTCCTATTTCATCTCATATACATAGATAACAAGACCAAATTAACAAAGCTATTAAAGTACTGGAAGACAATATAGAAGTTTTTTTTTTTAATAATCTTAAAGTAGTAAATCTTTCTCAAGCAATTCTGAAAACACGGGACACATACATTGGGCGATATTAATGAATATAACAGCATAAATCAAGTTAAAACTGCCACATTAACTGGGAGAAGATATTTACAAGAGACATAAATAAAGAATGTTTTGCCCACTGATCAAGAGCTCTTACAAAACAATAAAAATATTCAGCTGCAAAAAGCAGATGGATCATGAAAATGAACAAGAAATTCAGAGAAAATGTATTAGTTTTCTGCTGTTGCATAACAAATTATTATGAACTTGGTGACTTAAATCCATACACATTTCCACAGGGTCTGGTGTCTCGGTACAGCTCAGTTAGGCCCTTTGCTTAGGGTTTCACAAGGCTGCAATCAAGGTGTCAGTTGAACTGTGTTCTATTCTGGAGGATGGACTGGGAAACAACCCACTTCCAAGCTCATTCAGGTTGCTGGCAAAATTCATTTTCCTTTGGGTATAAGACTAATCCGCTGCTTTTTGCTGGCTATCAATTAGCCCTCTAGTCCTAATTTCATAAAAAGATCCAGTATCCCCAGATCCTAAAGGCTGCCTGCAGTTTCTTGCCACACGGTCTTCTGCACAGAGCCACTAATTTCATCAAGCCCAAAAGGAGAGGCTTTCACTTCAGGGAGGGCATAGTCCCTCTTCTAAGAGTTCACACCCAAGATAGTCTCCTTTTTGATTAACTCAAAATCAAACTGATTTGTGACTTTACTTGTGTCTGCAAAACCACATCCTCTTTGCCATATTTATTGGCTAGAAGCAAATCACAGGTTCTATCCACTCTCAAGGGGAGGGGATCATACAGCATGTGAACACCAGGGGCTGAGAATCAGAAGAACCACTCAAAGGTCTGTCTGCCATGGAAAAAGAAACACAAATGCCTAAAAGACTCAACCTGACACCATTTTTCACTTTCCATATTGTCATCAAGTTAAACGTGCTGTCAAAGCTTCAAAGCAGCAAGCACTCTCATGAGCTGTTGGTGAAGTACACATTGACACTTTCATTATGAAAGGTGTTTGACAGCATCTATCTAAACTCAATATGCACATACCCTTTACACCACTAATTCTACTGCTTGATATCCATACTACAGAAATATCAAAACTAGGATAGATGTGCAAAAAGTTTCAAAACAGCATTGTTGTAATAAAGACATCTGGAGAAAACCCAAAACGTCCCCAATAGAAGGAGAGTTAAATAAATTATGGTCCATGCACAATATGAAATATGAAACTATTAAAAATGAATAAATTGAAACTGTAGTACTAATATAGAAGGAGCTTAATAAAATGTTGTTGATAAAAGCAAGTTTTAAAACAATAGCATCTTAAAACATTATTTTTGAAAAAACATACGCATATACAACTGCCTATCCATTTAGTAATCATCTGCATATTAAAGCTTTAATGAGTAAATAGCTGAAAGGGATACAATCAAAATTGCTAACAACTTCTTATTAGTTGAACATTTACAACAAACAAGTATTATTTCTATACTTTAGATAATTTTCTATTTTTTACAATAAACTGCTTTTTGTATATTTTATATAATGTATTAGTCAGCCAAAGAGGTACCTTTGCAAAATATACCAATAATTGGTTGGTCTTTATAAAGGGTATTTATTTGGGGTAGAAACTTACAGTTACCAGGCCACAAAGCATAGGTTTCTTCCCTCACCAAAGCCCACGTGTTGGAGCAAGCCAGCTGCCGACGTTTTCCAGGGCTCAGGCCTTTGGGTTCCTCTCCTGCCGGGGCTGTGTTTCTCTCTGGCCTTAGCGCTTCTTCCACAAGGTCAGCTGTAGACTATCAGGTGAACGGCCCTCTCCAACATCAGAACTGCATCTCAAAAATCTGCTTCTCAAATCTTCTCCCTTGCCTTTTATACTTGAGACCACACCCACTGAGGGGCGGGGCTCAATGCCCTACTAATGTGGCCCAGTTAACGCCCTAATCATAACCCAATCATGCCCAGATGAACAGATCAGTTTACAAGAATGATTCAATTTATATTTTTGGAATTCATAATTAGATAAAACTGTCAAACCATTACATATAAGTTTAAGTATGAAGCTTATTTACTAATTAATATACTCTATTGTATTAAGACATCTTTCTTCTATTCCTAGTTTACTAAGGGTTTTTATAAAATGGCTATTGTATTTCTATTCACATATCCTATAGGCCACTAATTCTAATTCTCAGTATTTTTCATACAGAAATATATGCACTAGGATACAAAATGTATAATACTACATTATTGTAATAGTGAAACTTTAGAGAATACCCAAATAGTCACCATCAGAGAGACCGTTACATAAATTTTGGTACATTGATACTATGAATGTCCAGTTATTTTAAAAGGAGCTTTTTCATTTATGGTTATAATATTTTTATCTTAATAAACTGCTACATTCATTTGCTAATATTTTATTTTTCATCTTATTCATAAATGAAACTAATCTATATAGTCTTGTTATTGTTTTTGTTCTTATTACTAAGTATTGGTTCAAGGTTGATCTAATCTCATAAAAAGAATAGAAATCTTCCCGTCATTTATCCAGCATTTTGTGTTATATACTTATGCATTTTGAACTATATAAGCATTACCTTTTCCTTAAAAATCCAAGAAAGAATTGGCCTAAAAGTTTTGTGGGCCTGGGTACTTTTGATTCTTTTTAAATGACTTTTCAATTTCTTCTGTAGTACTGGGGAAAGAAGAGAGTCCATTGGAGAAAGCTGAATGAGAAGTTTTGTTGAAGAGGAAGCCTCATTTTGGAAAAGGAACATTCTGAGATCTAATTGTGAATGTGGGCTATTTTGCTTCTTTGGAAATAGGGTTTTCGGAGAGTACAGTGGAATAGATGGAAAGAGGACTGATGGGAGGTAGAGCCTCAGGAGAAGAGGGGAAGAAGTCCATGGGTGACTAGAGGAGCCTGCCATTTTGGCAATGTCCAGGAACTGTGGAGAAAAAGAAGGGCTCTCAATTTTAAGACAGAATTACTTTGCTTTGGTATCATAAATATTTGAGGCCATTTCTATGAGAATTCTGCCTTATTCAATAGTAAAAGAAAAAGAGAGAGAGAGATGTGGAACTAAATCTCATGGTTTGGAAGAAGCAGTGACTGGGCCTGAAATCCTACCCATTTTGGGGAGACTGCCACATGGCCCACTGTTCCCAGAAGCCATTGCTACCTATTATGTTGATCTTAGCTATCCCTTAAGACTAGTAACTCTTGGTATCACACAAGTGGCCTTTTCCTTTTTTAATAAAGTTTTTTAAAGTTTCTTTTTTAAATTTTTATCTTACCATGAGGTCCCAGGGATCGAACCCAGTTCCCTTTGTATGGCAGACGGATGCCCAACCATTTGAGCCACATCCGCCTCCCTTAAATTTTAAAAAATTTCTTTTTTTAATTTTTATTTTACTGATAAACTTTTAATTTTGTAATAATTTTAGATTTTTAGAAAAGTTACAAAGATAGCCCACAGAATTCATGTGTACTTATACTCAATTTTCTCTAATGTTAATTGTGGGTACATTTGTCAAAACTAAAAACTTTATACAATACTACTAATTAAACTAAAGCCTATATTAAGATTCCACCTGTTTTTCCATTAGTTCTTTGTTCTAGGATCCAATCCAGATTACCATGTTGCATTTAGTTCTCCTGTTTTTTTAGTTTCCTATAGTCTGTGATAATTTCTCGGTCTTGATTTTTATGATCTTAAGAGTTTTAAAGAGTACTGGTAAGATATTTTGCAGAATGTCCTTTAATTGGGTTTGTCTGATGTTTTCTCATGATTATCATGAAACTATGGGTTTGGGGAAATAACAGTACATTCTCAGCATAAGATATCTGGGGTGCATAATATCAACATGACTTATCATTGGTGATACATGCCTTGATCATTTGGTTCAGGTGGTGTCTGCGGGTTTTTTCCTCTGTAACGTTGCTATTTTTCCCTTTCCATACTCTTTTCTTCAGAAGCCAGTCTCTTGAGTCCAGCCCACACTCAAGGGGACAGTAATTGGGCCCTATCTCCTGGAGGAGGATTATTTACATATGTCATTTGGAATTCTATAAGGCATATATGCATAGTGCCCAGTATAGGTCACTGGACACAGCAAGTGTTTATTAAATACCTATTTAGTAGAGAGGTAGACAGTGATAGATGTATCAAGGTAAGTCTGTATGAAAACCATTTTACCTGAATAATTTCCTGCCTTCTTCTAGATTTCAGGGGAGGGGGGGACAAAAAAGCTGCTTAAGAAACTAAGGGCAATATAAGCACACTAAGGGAAAAAGAAAGACATTTTCAAGACAATTCTTGAAGATAAAGAGCTATTTATATCAAAGCTTATTTCCCACTTAACATAAGCCTTGACTTTTCTCTTTCTACAATGTCACTTCTATGTTAAGTACTCCAGTCTTTCCCATAAAACCGCCTCTTTACAAAGAAGAGCCACAGATTTTAGAAAATCAAAACCCTAAAGACTAATTCTAAAGCAACTTAAAATTGAAAAAAATAAAGCTAACATTTATCCAACATAAAAAGGAAACACTGCAAATTTTAATTACCCTAATTAAAAAAACTGTTATTATTGCAATAATCAATTTCAAAGCTGCATATACTAATGAGATAAACACACTGCTCTGATACTTGAAAGCTCTTGACCCTAATGTACTAGAGATGTGAGATTGTCTAATTAGGATTCACACCATCATGTGCTATTACATTTATCAGGCAGGGAATGCATTTATAAATTCCTTCCTGTGAGCAAAACGCCAAGTGCTCAAAGGCCAAGTCTAAACAGTCAAAATGAAGCAGAATATCAAGTAATTAAATAACAAATTCAGAAAGTGTAGACAATAATTACTGAGGCCAAAGCATTAACCCTAGGTGCCGCAACATCTAAGCTATCTACTTAAGTACTGGGCCAGCGCCATATAGAAATGACATCAAGTTAAATGTATTTATTATTAATAGAAAGCTTAACAAGCTTGATTGCTATTTATTCCAATTAAGGAAACAAAAGCTAACTATGTAGAGACAGTCACTATATTACGATTGAAATCAGAAAATAAATTAAGTGCAAGAAGGACATTCCAAAGTCTTAAGGTTTGCTACATAGCTGGAAGAGAAAAAGTCTACTTTTCTTCTTATTTTATTTTTTAAGTCATCAGATTTGACAAGCTGCTAGCCCAAGAAGAGCTTAATTTTCTAATGTATCTTGAAATAGACTGTCTGCTATTTTCACACAGGGTCAAAGCTGGAGTATACGTGTTTTACACTGACAGATTCTATAAATACTATTTTCTCTTTGCTTACTTCAGGAAACACACCACCTGATCCCCAATTAACACAGTGATTTACGTAAAATGAAAGTCCCTGCTTCTTTGTTTCACTGCCATCCATCTGTGGTGTTCCCAGGCAGGGCAGCGTTTAAAGCAGCATCTGACAAGTACGTCTATTAGAAATGAAGAACGCACACACAAAGTCACCGTTTTCTCTTCGCAAGCTTTCAGATATTCCACATGGGCAGAAGAAATGAGATTCCAACTTCTTACATTTCCAGCACTGACACTCCTGCTTCTTTTTCTGCAAGTTATTTCAAAGCAGGGTTTCATCCAGCAACTGGGAGACACGAGAGCAGAGAGCACAGGCATGGGCATCACTGCCTCTGTGCCTCAGAAAAGCTTCAGGGATGAAAGGGATCCTGTTCTCTGCTGTTTGATATCTAGTTTGTAACAGTGAGCAGTAGAAATAAAATTGTTTGTTGGGAGAAGCCAGGAGTGGCTGTGGCAATGTCAGCAGCCAGCAGTGCATGGGCTGGGCCAATTACCCAGCATCCCTGCTCTCATGGAACATTGGGCCAGGAGGGCGCCCTGCCTTTTGGGACCACAGCCCTCTGCCCATTTCCAACATAGCTTCCTTCGGAAGAGGTATATTTCAAAGAGTTCTTTAGAAGGGTAAAGAGAGAAAATCTGATTACGGTTGCTCATGAATATTGAATGTGGCATATTTTCCTCTGAAAAATGACTTGATCAAAATACGTTAGGTTAGAGTGATTTCATTATCAACTAATATGGGTTAGGCATGGCTGGTTAAGATGTGTTTGGCCATATTTTTCTAGTGTTAAACCAAATTGAACAAGAGCAGTCAGAGGTTCAGATATCTGACTGGAGAGGTTCTCCTATCTCTAGTTACTATCTATTGAAGACCAATCTTTTCTCTACCCTCGTACTCTACAGCTGTTTGTTTACTATGTATT
>PVKH010046700.1:0-10373 GCA_004027955.1 Chaetophractus vellerosus | reverse complement strand
ACTTAAAACTTCCAAAGAAAATATTCAAAATGAAATTCTATACACACTTGATACTATAACTGTGGTAAATATAAAACTGTATATAAGATCCTAAGGGATAGGCCCTGTTCTATGGGTACCTCAGAGCACCAACACATGATATGCTTAAAAGGCTATTAAGTTCATCAACAACACTGTTGAAAAACAGAGCGGGGGCAAACCAGAGCAAGGCTTATTATTAAAACAACTGTGATTCTAAGTTAAAAGGCTGCCTAGAAAATAACTTCTACCCAAACAAGCAAAGATTCACTAGTCATAGTCATTTTTTCATAGAATGTCAAGGGCTAGAAAGGAGCTTAGCAATTATTGCCCAATATTCTTATTTTACAAATAAATAAACAAGCAGCAGAGGTGGCAAAGCTAGAGTACAATGAAAATCCCCTAGTTTACCATTCTTTTTCCCACCTCCTGCAATTTTTCCTCCATCTCATTTTCTGAGAATTATCCATCATCACTAGAAACAGATTATAGCGATCGAAATGCTGGCTGCAGAATGAGACTTGCTGGAAGATGAGTCACCATCCTCATTATAGAGGCTGAGCTCACTCTCTCCTCCTTCCAGCTCTCAGTACTTTGGCTGGATGATACTTCCCATACCACCTGGGTCCCTGTTAGAACTAAGGTCTGTCTGCCTATTAATGCTGCTCGAGTGGTAATTGAAGGGGGAAAAAAAATCAGAGTTCAATTTTCAGCAGATTTTCCAAGCTTTTATATTGTGACTATCTTAAGAAATATGAAAAACTACCTCTATGCAGAGACAAGCTTTTGTTTGTGCTTCTGTACTGAAATGAACATGCCACAGATTCCTCTTTGGGCAACAGTGTGGTAGGAAGGTAAGAAGCATCTTGGACAAAGAGAGTCAGGGATCTCTGTGACTTCTCATCAGGGGGCTCTGCACAAATCACATAACCCTCTCTGAGCCCCCTCAGAGCTATTCTGAGGATTTTAAAATGTACTTTGAAAATATATATATATACATTGTTATACAGGGTGAATGCTCCAGCCTCCACATTAGACTTTAAAAGTGGAAAGTATGAAGTAGAAGGAGAAAGTCTTAGGTCTTGGAGAAAAAGCAAAGACCCTACTTCTACAAAATGTTACTTATTATGATTGTAACCAAGCTAAGGAGTTCCACTTTCTATAATTCCTTTTGAATTCTCCCACAATCTTCTTAGAACTTAGCTCCTAAATATGAGGCCTCGTACTACGTCCATGAGTTGCCATTTTTGAAATCTGCTGCCAAACCCACACCCACCATCATCTTCACTCCTTTCTCCGGTCATCTCCATGGACTCCGAGAGCGAGGCCAGGGAGGTGCGTCTGGAGGAAGCTGCAGAGGTCACGCTGGCTTGCTTGCTCCCTGGGAGCCGGCTCACCCAGTGTTCACATAGGGATGAACTTGTGGAACCTGCAGAAAAGAAAGTGGGCACAGGGATCAGGCCAGAATACCATGAGTGTGAGTGTCCTGCTACCTGAGCTGGGGGCAGGGAGGCTGATGTTCTCACCAAAGTCAGCTTTAACTCCCAGATCACACATCATGCCTGCTCAGCTAAGACGAAAACAAGAAGAGCAGGTTCCTGTACTCATGATGTTTGTAGTAGCAAAACTCAAGTATGGGGATGACTATTTCATAATGCAAAGTCTGTCCAAGTCTTAACAGTTGTCAGTACAATAGAATATAGACAATCATTCATACTTTCATCCATCCTACAAATATTTACTAAGCACCTACATGTCAGGCACTGGTCTAAACACTTGCAGTAATATTCTTCACCAACACAGAAAGAGAGAAGAAAAGGACAGCGAAAGCACAGTTTTACCTTGGCCTCACTGTTTTGTGGTTAGCCATATTCACAATATTAATACGCAAACATATCACATACACATACAATTTATGTCAATCTGTTCTGCCTGCTCCACAGATGCTCTGCAATATTAGGGCAACAGAGCCTGCTCTTGAAATTGAGTACAGGAAGCTGCATGGCTATCTCTAGCAGACCTCAAGAGGGCTTCTGAGCACATCTTAGATTCTTGAAAGCACTGAGGGAAGGTGGAAGAGCACTGGAGTTCCCACTTTCTGTTAAGTAAGTGAGCAGTTACAGAGAGAATCAGGTGCACTAGGCGGTACTTAACTCTAGCAATAGGGTGGCTCTGCTCGAGTGATGCTTCCTTTTAGCTGCTTCAAACTTAGCGCTCTCAAGCTCTATGAGGAGCAGAGGTTAATATTCCCTAACCTGGTCACACATGATCATGTTCCAGTCCTCTGTTATATTCTCTTAAACTCAGCCACTGCATTAAGCACGCATCCCCTTGTTTGCATCATTTGTGGGTTCATCCATATCGTGCGTGGGTATTGACTCCTGCATTTATTAAACACAACAGGCTAGGTCCCATCAGGCTAACCGCACGCTATTTCATATCATTATAACCCCCAATCATTCCCCTAACAGAATAGGCCAATCTTCTTACTGGAAAAAAGAACTGTTTCTGAAATGGTGCTTTATACTTTCTAAAATGTTTTGGAATACATTTACCTATCTGATGCATACAATGACTCCAATGAGGTAGGTATTATCGTTGCACCCATACTCAGATAGGATGTGCCCAAGACAACCCAATCAAAGAGTGACAAAGCCAAGTCTCAGTTCTACTTCCAAATCCCCCAGACTTAGACTATGAGAGCAGCAGGCCAGGCTGCTTTTTAGCTCATTCATTCACTTATTACACAAGTAACTGTTGAGAGCTTCCTTGGAGCCAAGCTCTACTTCCACCTCTACATGAAGTCTGAGCTGGGACACAGCTGCTCTCACTTGTCCACCCTCATTGCCTTGACAGTGAGCATTGTGTTTTCCAGATTAAATGCAAATGTAAGAATTAATCATTTCAGACTGACAGAGTCATGAGACTTTCTGGATAGTCCTCTGGACTATTAATTATAGACTTCTGCTCTAGAAAAAGCTGCCCAGGAATACAGTGGGCCTTACCTGCCACTGAGCTGTTGGCAGACCACGAGGGTATAGCCGTCCGCCTCTGGTAGAACAAGATGTATGCTGTCTGTGTGCAGACCTCATCTTCTGACAGCTGCTGCACATCACTGTCATCAAAGCAGTACCAGAGACCATCCACAGAGTTCTTACAGTATGCTGCCAAAAAGAGCCCGCCATCAGTACGAGGTGTGGCTGTACTGCAATCCACTTTAACCACACAGACACCAGCTCTCTGGTTCATATAATTAATTCAAGAACTTCCTAAGGCTGCATATAACAACATATAACAGTTAAAAAAAAAAAAAAAGGCCCAAACTCCATGTCACACTCAAGCAAAATGTTTTGAGAAATTCCAAATTATTCCAAATGGATGAAATTCTACTTCATTTCAGAAAACACATTTTACTTGATTTACACCAGTGGTTCTCAACAAAGGACAATTTCCCCCCCAGGGAACATCTGGCAATGAATGGAGACATTTTTGGTTGTCACAAGTGGGGAAGGTGCTACTGGCATCTAGAGGGTAGAGGCCAGGGATGCTGCTAAACATCCCACAATGCACAGGACAGCCCCCCACAATAAAGGACTATCCTGCCAAAATTGAGAAACTCTGACTTAAACACGTTGAAACAGTTTAGTGTTTGTTAGAGACGGAAAGTAATACAAATAGAAATGATATTAGCAGCAGCAATTATTTGTGTAGCACTTAACTGTGTGCAAAGTATCTCATTTAATCCTATGAGATTTGTTCTATTATGACTCCATTATGGCTCAAAATGATGAAACAGCTTGCTCAAAATCATGCAGCTGGTAAAGAGCAAAGTCCCGTTCATTCCAGACTTATCTAATCCCTGAGTTTGCACTTAAACCCAGGCACTACTCTGTCTCCCTTAGGGTGCTAACACTAACTAAGCCCCACACAAGTCCCCAGGCAAATCGAGGACACATGAGCTCATAAACGCACAAAGCCTTCTCTCCTGTACAAATTCTAAGCCTGAGACAGAAATAAAGAGCATTCAAGTATCAGCAAGAACAGACAGAAACTTAGTGTTAATGAAGCTGAGTCATCTTCTAAGGATATAAGGTGTTATAAGCTTGAGCCAAAAAGGTACATTATCATCACACTTCTTAAAAATACCCATTTAATGGGGTTAGAATAAATTAGTGTTGGAGCATTCAACTGAATGCTGACATAGACTCAGTCTGGCCCCAGGGGCAGGGCATGTAAGGTCCTGAGAGGCACCTATCCTGAGTGGGTGGCCACAACCACTTTTGCAAGTATGGGGCCTTGAAAGATGAAAAGGACCCAGGCGAGGAAGGGTTAGACCAGTCAGGCCCCCAAAAATATGAAGAGAAGAATAAGAAGCTTTGATTGTAGGGAAGGAATTCATTTGCAGCTATGGACTTACTAGAACCAGAAGGGGGGAGAAATGGAAACAGAAGCAGCAAATGAATTAAAAAAATAACTTTTTGGTCAATGGTGTCAGGCTTGAAGCATAAATGACCCAGCCGGTGAGGTGCCTGCTATTCTGGAGTGCTGAGTGGGGACGGTTCTACAAGGGGTAACAAGCCTAAGAACCAATCTGGTTCTCTTCAGAACAGTCTGTTTTCAGCCAAAGTATGAAAACTAAGGCAGCACAGTAGCTCACTGAAGGCTAAATGATGTATTTACAAAATAATTCTACTTGCTTTTCTTCCTAACATTATTTTCTGAAGTGTTTTCTAGACCAGTGCTATTCAAATTGTGGTGCAGAGACTGTGGTCAGTCTGCAAATTGATTATTGGTCCAAAAAACCTTAAGTACCAAAACAGAGTAGGCATTTAGAAACTTTTATAGCAATCTGATACTGCCATGATAATTTAACTATATATATATATATATTTTTTTTTTACAAAAGTATCAGTTCATGAGGGACTGGAAATTTTTTTAAAAAGAAAAAAATTCTTCTTCATAGATGGGTTGAGAAGCATTGTTCTAGAATCCGTGCACAAGCTGGATATATACACACTACGTAATTATAGCTGGAACTAGTGTAAAATAAAGAACATATCAAAATACGCATTCCAAAGGAAAACTTAAAAGCAGAATATATTTAATTCAATAGTGCTGAGGGCTTTAAAATGTTCTCTAAACTAAGACTCTAAACATTTTATAACCAGAAATGCATTGGTATGACCTGAGCATGAGAAAGGGGAAATAATGCAAGAGAATCTGAGCAGCTCCTGGGAAGGAGGCCCGAGAGGGAGGCATGGTCAGTTCTGCTCCACTAAGGTGGGAACCAAGTTAGAGGAAGGACACTTTGCCTAAGGCCAAAGAACCAGGAGGATGTGTCTGGCTCCTAACCCAAACTCCTTTCACTATATTTTACTGCCTCCAAGGCAGTTGTGACGTTTCAGGCATTTTCCAAACTTTGTTCTATATAAAGAGAAACATGATATATGCTAAAATCTAGCACCGTCCTATTTTTCATAGAAATGTCTTGCTAGAAACTGCATAACAAAACAGTCCACATTTTCCAGAGAAAGTGTTTTAAATGGAAGATGCATTCTTTACTAAAGCTGAAGGTAGAAGATCAGGGATGCTGACAAAGGAGTTACCACGCCAGGTAATTAGTGAAATTAAATGATATCTAAGTCCCTTTCAATTCTAAGTGTTCAAGAGTATGTAATTCTATAATTCAGTATAAAGAACACAGGCAAGACTAGTAACACCACAAAAGCAAACATCCAAGTAGAAACACATTTATTATATAAGGGGCCCCAAGAAAGTATAAATATAAAATATGCAAGACATAATATATATAGCATTATCATAATTTAAATTTGGTTTTATACCAAAATACAAAATAAAATATATTTAAACAATTAATACCAACTTTTGGCTTCTATGAATTCAGAGCATCTTTTGAACTTATAAATCTTCTTTTTCTCCTTGAAAGGGCTTCCTAGGGCAAGTAGAGGCAATCCAAACCATTCCATTATGAGTTACCCTCAGAGTTGGAATCATTTCCTCACAATTGATGCCTGCAGCATCTAAATATTTAAAGAACTTGAACTAAAATGGTTTCAAGAATAAATAAGTCTTGCATCCAGTTATCTTTCCCCACCCCCTACCCTCCTGAGGGGGGAAAAGAAATGGGCAAAGAACAGGTTGAAAGGTAAGTGTGCAAGGGCTGGGGAGTGCCTGCATACTCCTTACCTTATTGATGGGGAGGGAGGTTTAAGGCTAACTGCTAGGGAATGAGCCTCAGGGATTTTAAAATACCAACTGGCAGAGTCCCTCCCTCTATCTTTATGAATCAAAGGTCAGCACTAGCATCCTGGGGTCTTGCTGCAGAAATCAATGAATTAATGAATAAAGTCCCCAAGAAGTGAAATATACAAGTCAAATATGCTGGGTGTGAAAAATGCAGAAATCCAAGTCCTGATCTACCCACACAGATAACCAAACAGTATTACTCTCTTACCACCTCACATACACAGATGTCCAAGCAAGAAGCTCAAAAATCTGCCTGGCCTCCACATTGTTCACACATGCCCTTGACCCAACCATTCTATTTCTGAGTCTCAGTCTAAGGAAATACAGAACTAAAATGAAGAAAAAATGAACATGCACAAAGATGTTCTTAGTTAAATTAAAAGTGAAAAATCCAGAAACAATGCATATATCCAACAATAGGGAAAGGGTATATAAAATTAGTTTTAGCAAGAGAATATTCTGCAGTCACTAAAAACAGTGTTTAAATTAACCATCAACATCAGAATGCTTATGTTATAATGTTAAGTGTGAAGATCAGGATGCAAAAGTTCTCGTACCTGTCCACAAAGGTCCTCCAGCAATGGAAGAACTTAAAGTATCACTGATGTGGAGGCAGTGGCCACTGGAGGTTCTGAGGTCAGAGAGAGGGAAAACAGGTGTAATATGGGGGCATTTTCGGGACTTGAGAATTTTCTGAACGACATGGCAACAACAGATACAGGCCATTATATATTTTGCCATAATCTACAGAATTAGGTGGGAGAGAGTGTAAACTACAATGTAAACTATAATCCATGCTTAGTGGCAATGCTCCAAAATGTGTTCATCAATTGCAATGAATGTACCACACTGATGAAGGATGTTGTTAATGTGGGTGTGTTAATGTTAATGTGGGCGTGTGGGGAGCGGGGCATATGGGAATCCCCTATATTTTTTATGTAACACTTATGTAATCTAAATATCTTTTTAAAAAGATAATTAAAAATTAAAAAAAGAACAGACAGTAGGTTACTAACCCTAGTAAGCTTTTCCTGTCCCTCCCAGACAATCTGGCCACTCTTGCCTCTGGCCCCTTACTATACCCACTGTTCATATTTCCATTGCATCTTCATTACACTCTACTCCACTTCTCATTTTAGTTATACATAGGTCTTCCCTGCTAGATTAGACTCCCCAAGGATGGGGGTTGAGACCTATTTGTTTGTGTATCCCTAATGCCTAGCCCAGTGCAAGCTCTACAGGATGTGTTCAATAACTATTCACCTGAACAGAATATACCAGTTTAATCATAACAGCACAAAACAAAGCACTGGAAGGAAATACTATAAATTAACATGCTACCAATGGCATCTTCTGTCTACCTCTCTCATCTCAAAATTTCATACGATGAAGAACTTTTTTTTAAGGATCTCAGCTTTACTGACCAATTCATGAATCAGGCAGCAATCCATTCAGAAAGTAGAAGCATATGATTTTTTTTTTAGGCAGTACCAGGGATTGAACCTGAGACCTCACACATGGGAAGCAGGTGCTCAACCACTGCACTACATCCGCTCCCTTTCATTAACTTTTTTTTTTTTAAAGATTTATCCTTTTATTCATCATATATCCCCCCCTCTCTGCTTGTTCTTGCTGTGTTCATTTTTTTGTGTGTGTGTTCTTCTGTGTCTGCTTGTCTCCCCTCTCCGCGGCGACTTGCTGAGTCAGCTTACCGCGCGGCGGCCCACCCTGCCCGTGGCCGCCTGCCCCCTCAAGGCGGTCTGCCTGCTCGAGGAGGCCCTGGGAACTGAACCCGGGGCCTCCCATATGGTAGACCGGAGCCCTACCAATTGGGCTACAGCCGGCCCCCTGATTAACTTTTAAAATGAAAAATATTACTTTTATAAATGAAAAAAGTAAACTTAAACCTTATCAGTAATAAAAAGACAAATAACCCTTTGAGAGTTTGAATTTGGCAAATCCCAAAAAGGTTATGTTTTTGAACTAATCCATTCCTGTGGGTGTGAGACCCTTTGCATTAGATTTGGTTAAGGGACCTTGATTAGATCACTTAATAAGATCACTTTCATTGAACTAAGTCAGCGAGGCATGACTCAGGTTGGGTCTCTACCTTCTTGCTGGAGCATTATAAATAAAATGGAGACATAGAGAAAAAAAAATACACAGAAAAGGGAGCTCTGCCATTCTGACCCAGCCATGTGAGAGAGAGGACGCAAGGATCACTAGCAGCCAAAGCTGAGGCACAAAGCCAAGAGGCTGAGCCCATGGAGCAGCTCAAGGCTGAAGAGACAAGCCATATGCCTGATTGCCCACAGCTGAGCTCCTGGAGATGGTAAGCCTTGAGGGGAAGACAGGGACCTCGGCAGAGATCAGCTGTCATCTTGCCTAGCCAGGCGGTGGGATGCCAATATCACCCGTAGCTGAATTTGGTGAAAAAGAATCTCTGGTGGCATCTTGATTTGGACATTTTTGCAGACTTGGAACTGTAAAGCTTTTACACTAATAAATTTCCCAGTATAAAAGCCAACCCATTTCTGGCACTTTGCATTGGCAGCCCTGTGGCAAACCAAGACAAAGCCAATTTAAAAAATGGGCAAAGGACTTGAATAGTTATTTCTACAAAGAAAATATACAAATGGCCAATAAACACATGAAAAGAAGCTCAATATCATTAGCCACTAGGGAAAAGCAAATCAAAAGCACAATGTGATACCACTTTACATCCACCAGAACAGCTATTTATACCCAAAAGTCCTCTGAGGGATGAATGGATAAACAAAATGTGGTATATACATACAATGGTGATACTATTCAACCATAAAAAAGAATGAAGCTCTGACATATGCTATAACACAGATGAACCTTGAAGACACCTGTGGCAGTTTGAGATTATTAATCTCAAAAAGAAAGCAATTATGTTTATAAACTAATCTATTTCTCTGCATGTGATACCATTTGATTATATTAAATTCAATGGGGAGCTTCTGATTAAGTTTGCTTGTTAAAATCAATTTAGGGTTTCTGATTGGGCTATTTCAGTAAGGTGTAACTCAGGTTGAGTCCCCGCCTCCTTGGTGGGCTAATATATATGAACACTTACTCAAGAACATGCGGGAAGAGAGAGAGCTCTGTCATTTTTGATCCTGGGGTCCTGGGGAGAGATGATAGTTTGAGCTGAGAGAGAGGAAGCCCTGAGAGACAAGCCCTATGCCAGCCTACAGCTGAGATCGGGAAGAAGTTGGGCCCATGGAGCCTTAAGAGGAAGAGGAAGCCCAGGAAGGAGAGACCAGGCAGAGATCAGCAACCATCTTGCTTCAGCACGTGGCAAGTGACTTTGGTGAGAAAGCAACCTTGAGTTGGACTCTTTAGGGCAGGGGTTCTTCATCTTTTTTGTTCCATAAAACCCTTTGCCAGTCAGGTGAAAACCACCGACCCCTTACTAAGTCCACACTATACTGTGTGGATTTATTATTTTTTTATTAATTATTAAATATATTGTGCATTATTTAATAAATATATCACACCTGCACCAACATGTCCCCACAAGAATAATGATTTTTTGAATTTCAATTCAAGCTCACAAGCCCCTTGTTAAGAACCCCTTCTTTAGGGTCTTATAACTATTAAGCTTTTACCCCAAATAAATACCCTTTATAAAAACCAACAGATTTCTGGTACTTGTCATCAGCACCACTTTGGCAGACTACTACAACATTATAGTGAGTGAAATAAATTAGGCAAGGGGCCAGCTGTAGCTCAATTGGTAGGGCACCGGTTTGCCACATGGGAGGCCCCGGGTTTGGTTCCCAGGGGCCTCCTCGAGCGGGCAGACCGCCTGGAGAGGGCAGGCCACCACAGGCAGGGCAGGCCGACGTGAGCAGGGCAAGGCCTCCATGGGCAGGGCAAAAGCCGCCACAGACAAGGCAAGCCGCCGTGGGCAGGGCAAGCCGCCGTGGGCAGGGCAAGCCCCCACGAGCAGGGCAAGCTGCCCGCGAGCAGGCAAGGCCGCCACGCGGTGAGCTGACTCGGCAGGTTGCTGCAATGGGGGGAGACAAGCAGACACAGAAGAATAAACAGAAAGGGGGGGG
>PVKH010046699.1:0-10370 GCA_004027955.1 Chaetophractus vellerosus | reverse complement strand
ATGAATAAAAAAAGAAAAATCAATTTGCTTTTCACAGATGGGTGTGGGGATGGGAGTGCAAAAGAGGGTCAGTGGCACCATCTCCTGTGGGAGTTCTTAACTGGGGCAGAGCAAAGGCCTCAATAAAATAAAAAACAAAAACTCTATGTTTCTATTCATTTTCTTGGTTATATCCATTTAATAGCTCCAATACAGAGATTACTATAAAGTGTAAGTAGCTGCTCTCTCAAGTTAACATCAAGTAGGAACAGGTGAAATCAGACTTAAGGTTACCTAAAGTAGTGGTTCTTAACCTGGATGCACATTAGAATGATCTGGGGAGCATTTAAAAACCCTGATCCTAGGCTACATCCATGCCTATGAAATTAGAATCTCCAGGGATAGGAACAGAACATCAGCATTTTTTAGCCTTCCTTACTCTCCCAAGTGATTCCAATGGGCAGCCAAATTTGAGAGTCAGTGTCCTAAGTAGGAGAATCACCTGGGTAGCTTAAAAAATAATGCCAATGCTTAGGCCTTACCCTCAGAGATTTTATTTCATTGGTCTGGTGTGTGGCATTATTAGTTTCCAAGGCTCCAAGATGATTTTGATGTGTAGCCAGGGTTGAACATTAGTAGGTGTTCCTTAACTGTATAAATGAAAATGTATTTTCTTACTTTTCTCTGAGTTGTTTCATTTGAAAATTTCTTAAGACATACAGCTCCTTTTTATGAAAGATGTATATCTAATGATGGAGTATAAGGACATAAAAAAAAAAGAGTCAAATACTTTTAAGGTAGCATAGTTTCCAATGTCAGGCATAAGTTTTGTGATATAATTTTGCATTTGACTTAGAGTTTTTCTCTGCTTAATGAAAATAAACCAAAAGACCTTGAATATATCACTTGTAGAGTAAATGAAGTAAAATAATTGATACTTTAATGATTAAGTTGACTAAAATGTGATAATGCTTAGTGAAAAAATTTCTTGTGTGAAGAAATGATCTTTTTCAGGTTTCAGAAGGAAGCTAGATTTTCCTTTTCAGACGATATCCAAATCTGATAGGAATTCATTGATTTAATCAAGCCAGTTTCTGTGTTTTGAAGCAAAGCCACTTATCTGACAGTTTTCATTAAGGCCTGACAACAGCTGGCTGCCTCCCAGAATGCAATACTGTGACAGAGATTATTTTATAAAGCCATGGATCAACTTCCTTTGTAATTTGCTTAAATGGATTATGTGTACATTTTTTCACTCTCAGTTTAAAAGAAGGAAGCCTGAAACTTGGGTGAGAAAACGGCATTAGCATTTCAATCACAAAAGACCATTTTTACCATGTTTTATTACACACATATACACTGTCTTTTCCATTGCACCTCAATAGTATTTTCAGTTTTTTGGAAAAAATTTTTAAATACTAAATTTTTATTTTGACTGAATCAGCTTTAATCAAGTGATTTTAGAAGCCTTATTTAGGATCACAAAAGCAACAAGCTATGTAAGTGTGCAGTTCCAGGAGAGTAGTTGGTTTATATTTGTCCTTTGTTTATTTCTGACATAGAATTTTTGCTGTTGTGAGCTTTAACTTTTTATTTTTAAACTATTGTTTTTTACAGTTCTGCAATAAAAGATCACTTTCTAAGGTTGTGGGCTATCCATGTCTTGTTGAAAGTTATTAAAGAATTCCAAGGACTGAGATTAAACCAGATTTAAATATACTAATAAGTTTAAATATCTTATTTAAAATCACTTAAGAATGAAGCCCTGGACATCTACTAGCAAAGTATCCAAAGAGAAGAACCCAAATATATTTTCCTTTTATTCAAACTAAGGCCTAACCTGGGAAACAAGTGCCAACATGAGCTGAGATAATGATTTTATCAATGAAGGAAGCTAATTTGGTTGAAAATGGATTGAATAAAAAAGTGAGAAATGCAGTTTTATGTTTTGTTTCAATCATTTTAACCATGGAACCAGGAGGTGAGATTTGGTCAACAACTCAGTGTTACTGTAATTCCTAGTTATAGTGTGGATTAGCCCACACTATTCTTTCTCTATTTCTTTCTTCCATTGCTGAGAAAATAACAAAGCCTTATAGTGTTTTAGTTTTCTCGTTGCTAAAGCAAATACCATGCAATGGGTTGGCTCAAATAACGGGAATTTACTGGCTCAGTTTCGAGTCTAGGAGAAGTCCAAAATCAAGGCATCATCAAGGTGATACTTTCTCTCAGAAGACTGTGGTGTTCTGGCGCTGGCAACTGGCCGTCGTTGGACCTTGGCTTTTCTGTTACATGGCAGCCTCTTCTGCCTTCTCCTTTTTCAGGTTCCGTTGACTTTCAGCTTCTGGTTTCTCCCTGTGGCTTTCCCTCGATCTATGGCCTTCCCTGTAAAGCCTTCAGTAATAGGATTAAGACCCATCCTGAGTCAACTGGGTCACACCTTAACTGAAGTAACCTCATCAAAAGTTCCTATTTACAATGGGCTCACACCCACGGGAATGGATTAAGTTTAAGAACATGTTTTTCTGGGGTACATAGTTCCAAAGTACCGTACATAGATATGTCCCATTACAAATCTTTACATATTAGCCTCAATGGTGCCTTTAATACTGTTTGGAATTCTTTTATTGTTATCTTGGGGACTCCCCAGGCAGTGACTTCCAGATGTAGTTAGTTGTATAGTTCACTTGGGGAGCCTGTTGAAAATTGATTCCCCGGTTTCATCTTGGACTTACTGAATCAGAATTTTTGAGGATGTGGCTCCAGTATCTTTCTGTTTGACTCCTTCTCTTGATACATCACCTTTCACTGGCCCAGGGAATGGCCTCTGGGGACTCCTGGAGAATGGCTATTCTTCATGCTTTCTACTCTTGTAAGCCCCTAGTCCTAACTGCCTTCTTGAAAATGATTGGGTTTTTGTGTTTTACTTTCATCAATAAACTAAGGAGACATCCCTTACATTGGTTTTTGTTTACTTCAGAAACATGTCTCTACATAGTCATTGTCTTCCTTTGAATTTCACAGGAATGGGCTCCTTCATGGCAAAGCAAACTCCTCTACTTTCAGTTTATCTATTTGTCTTTATTTTCCTTCACCGTACCATCTAACTTATTTTCTTATTGTATTTTTTTCCTTTTACCTTTGAATAAACACAATTTTCCCCTATCTTGAAAATCTTTTCTCTTTATCCCTGATACCATTGACTTCCTCGTTTTTTTTTCCCCATCAAACTTCCAGAAAGAATGGTTTGTGGCTCTTGTTCTTACCACCCTAACCCTCACCCCCTGGGTCAGTAATTTCCTCTCCTAATTATGAAATCAATTTTCTTTTCCAGCAGTTACATTGGTGTTTCAAAGCAGGAAATAAAGAGCATGGAGAGAACATGAAAAGAAAAGGTTTTTCTTGATCTTTAGAATTTGAAATTAGAAATATACAAGGGACACAAAAGCCTTATCTATTATGAAAAATTGATGTATTAGTGTGGCTGCCCCAGTAAAGATTCTGGCCTCTCCCAAAATTTAAGGCCAGAAGAAGAACTGTTCTGATTTACCCTTGAAATGTTCATTACAAGTTCTCTTGTTTAATGGCCCATAAGTAGGTAAGACTTTGATTATAGTTCCTGGTGATAGATTCTCAAAGAATTTATTTGTAAGATGTTTCAGCCAGACCTCTCCTAATTTGGAACTTTTTTCCTGTTGTTACAATGTGGCAGTTCCTTTATTACTGGAATATGAAGGTAATCTCCACATTCTCTGCAGTTGTCCATAATTTATAAACTATTTTTATTTTTCACTATTTCTTGATTATTAAGAAATGGTAAGGGGCCGGCTCGATAGCCCAGTGGATAGGGCGCCGGCATACCACATGGGAGGCCCTGGGTTCGATTCCCGGGGACCTCTCCTAGCGGGCAGACCGCCTTGAGAATGGCAAGCCACCATGGGCGGGCCGGAGCCACCGTGGGCAGGGCAAGAAGCTGCCACGGACAGGGCAAGAGCTGCCACGGGCAGGGCAGGTCGCCCGCGGATGGAGCGCAGCCAGCCACCCGCGAACTGAAGCAAGCGCCGGCCGTGAACGGACGCAGAGACCGCCCACAAGTGGGGAAAGCCGCGCCTGCGCAGTGACCACTCTCGGCGCGTCGCCGCAGTGGGGGGAAGGGGAGATATGTAATAAAAAATAAATAAATCTTTAAAAAAAAAAAAACAAAGAAATGGTAAAAGTATTACATGAAAATGTCAAATGCTTCTGAAAAATATATAACAAAACAATATTATTTTCTCCATTCTCTCACGGCCTTTTCCAACTTAATAGAATGACTTCAACATTTTTAGCCATTTGTTCTTATTTTTACCTCATTTAAAAATAATATGCATAGCTTACTGCATCTTGATTTATCAATTTACTTCCTATTAGAGTTTACAAAGAATTTTGCTCACTGAAACCTCCAAATTCTCTCCCCACTTTCCCCCATATGATTAATAATATCTGCATTTTTGGTTACATTTTTTGTCAATATTTTAATGTATGACTATGTAAGTGCTTTTCATTGTTGAGTCATCGATTGTATGATTGCATTTCTTGTCTTAGTTCTTTTTTCCCTGCAGTTAATAATTGCCTCATTTTCCCCCTTTGTTTAATTTTCTTTGAATGTCTAAGCCTTCCACTGCCTTGTAACATTTCTGTAAATTATCTTTCAGTGCTGTGTTCCACATGGTCAAGCAGTCAGATAATTTGCCAGTTCCTTTTCTATTCTAGTCTCTTCAAGCCGTCTGCCTCCTGCTCCAGTGTGCATTGTGTACTCTAGACCTGAGGCACAGCTGTCACTCTGGGAATGCTCATTGTGTCTTTCCTGTGTTTCCTAAATCCACTTCTTCTTTCTTGATTTATTCCTTTGTTTAGTTGGCGCATATTCTCCAGTGGCTTCTTGAGAAAAGTGTGCTGGGGGAATGATATTTTTAGATGTTGCATTTCTGAGTGTATAAGGCTAAAGGACTAATTCACTGTGGAGTGGTCAGGCAGTCAGGTGGGTGTTTCACTGAGGGTCCCTCAAAATATTACCCTATGTAGATCTTTTCTCTTGGACAGTTTAGTTTCTCCAGAGAAGACTCCTCAGCCTCTTGCCAGGTGCTCATAAAAAATACTGTTAAGGGGTTAAAGGACCGCAGTGATCAATACACAGATTTTCACATCATATCCCTTTTCTGCACTGTACGTCTCACTTGCACCCCCTCCCCGCCCCCGCACCCCACTATGACAGGTGTGCTTGAATCCCCATGGTTCAGTTTCTTCGGAGTATAAAACCCAGGTTTCTAGTGGGTGGTGAAGGTTAGGATTTGGGCCAATGGTGAGCTGGTATATTTAACAAATAGATCTCTGAAAACAAAACCTAACAAAACTGATTGAAAGCATTTCCCAATTTCTGTAGTGTAAAATACTCTACTATGGCTGATTTCAAGCTATTAATGTGAGGTCACTTAATGCGCAGTTGGAAAGAGAAGTTAAATTGCTTTCCCTAGCTAGTATGATCCAGATTCAGCCCACCACTGCTTGGGACTCTAAATACCACTTTATTTCAGTAACAATCCCCCTCTCCTACCTTTGTCTTCCAAGGTATCCAGTGTCTCCATTTCCTAACCATTTCTAGGGTGAATTGGCTTGCTTTTTTGTAGGCGTTTTGGCTTGACTTTTCTCCTCTCTGCAAAGATGTTTCATCCATCTGCTTTCATTTTTTTAAATGTTGGGTTATTGTCACCTCTTTGTTTCATTGAATTTGAAGTTTGTGTTTCTTGTTTCCTGTTTTTTTGGTGGTTTTGTAATTTTGAGAGAAATGAGCTAAAATGTCTTTGCCATCATGAAACGAAAAGTTCTACTTCTAAAGAAAAACTAAGAATTATAAAATGAGACCATTTTTTGTTAATAGTAAGATTTTGAATAATCTCATCTAAATCTTTAGAAACCTAAGATCATGAGAAGTAAGTTTTGACTGTGATTTATAGACTGAATTACTCAGTGCAACTTTGTAGTATGCACATTTCAGATCAGGGCATTCTTGGAAATTACAGAGAGCAATTTATTGTGGGATGTTGAACTTAAAGATGTGGAGGAATGTGGGTTGGTAGAGGGAGATATCAAGCTTTGAATTATCTTGGTTGGATCCTTATAGGCCCTTTATCAGATATTGTAGCCAAATGCATTACTGAGTGCTTTGAATTCCCAAGTAGGTCAGATTTTTTTAGGAGGTAAGTAAGGGTCAGGCTGGGGATGGAGCAAATTGGTTGTGGTTTTCAGATTAAAAATACAGAATTAGAAATACAGGATGTCCCAATAAAATGCATACACCTTTTAGATGCTAGCAGCACAATCAACCCGTTGCTCTATTTTTTCGTCAGTGATGTTCTGTAAGGCAAGATAGCAATGGATAAAGCCTAGGATCCCTCGTGCTTCCGTTGAAAGTGTGATTACCAGTTGCTAGTCATCTGAGCTAGTTTCTCCATCTCTTAATGCCTCAATAGTCTCATCTGTAAGATTAATATAGGAATAGCAATTCCTCATAGACTTGTTTTGAGAATTAAATGAGTTAATACCTTTAAAGCACTTGTAGCTATTATTGCTATTGTTGTTTTTGACACTAGTAGTAACCTAATAGGTATTGTTTAACATCTATCTACTTTACTTTTTAAAATATACATTAATACAATTTAATAGCATGTTAAATTTATACACACACATTTTATTGGGATATGTCTTTGGGTGCAATCCATAGCTATTTTGTAGCATTTGTTGCCTTTCTGATAATTTAATTCAACAAATATACATTGAATGTCAGCCATGAACAATTTTACTATGCTAGATTCTGAAGTTACAAAGTATCCCAAATAGATTTATTATTTGGTAAAAAATAAAAGTAGATCGTTTCTGTATCCTTCACATCAAACTGAATTCCAGATTGGTCAAAGATTTAAACCTAAAATGATTGCACCGTAAATGAACTGGTAGGCAATGAGGGTGACTCTTTATATACTTGAAAAGAGGAGGCTTTTCTATTTATTGACATGAAAATCAGAAACTCTAAAATAAAAGATTGATACATTTGGCAACATAAAATTTTAGCTTCTAACTGAGGGAGAAAACACCAAAAGTCAAAAGTGAAACACAGCCTGGGAAAAATAATGACAGCACATATGATAACGGAGAGTGAATTTCGTTAGTAATCAATTGGAAAATGGAAAATGGCCTAAAAGAAAACCGTAAGAACAGGCTATTTCATAAGTAAAAGAAGTTGTAAATGTCAAGTAAAGGTATGCAAAGGTCTTCATTATAATTTAATGAATGTGGGAAGAGACACAAATCAACAGTTAACCACCATTTCCAGAGACCCTGAGTCAAGGGAGAATATCCTTCAAGTGGGATTATCATGGCCTCTGATTTGAGTATTCCGCCTCCTCCTAATCTCTGACTTCAAGATACTCTCTTGAGTATGACTCTATGGCAGTTTTGTTTCCTTGGAAAAATGTGTTGGCAGGTTACCTGTGATTTAATGAGGGCTTCTCTCTGTGTATTCCTCACAGGTTGCAATTTCTTCTCATTTATATGAACCAAGCATGCTTAACCTTTAGAAACCAGACTCCCTTCTGACAAGAACCAGGGTCAGATAGTATGTGGCCATTTGATTGGATTTTGATATTGTTTTCTGAAACCTTTTACTGTAGATTCCTGTTCACATCTTTCCCAGGGGCCCTGTCTCTAGAGCAAAATAAAACAACATAAAACAAACCCAGGAGAGTGGATATGGCTCAAGCAGTTGAGTGCCCACCTCCCACATGTGAGGTCCCGGTTTCGATTCCCAGTTCCTCCTGAAAAAACAAAAACAAACAAACAAACAAAAAAACTCAGGGAAGTAATAAAAACTCAGGGAAGCTGATGTGGCTCAGTGGTTGAGTGCCGGCTTCCCACATAAGAGGTCCCCAGCCCCCAGTATCTAAAAAAAACAAAACAACCCCAAACACCCTCAAATCTTTTGGATTGTGTTGTTTGTGGGTACATTTATTCAGTAAATATTTATTGAGAACTTTCTGTGTGGCAGTTGATAGTCTAGTCATTGGGCATAGAGGGGTGAACATAAGCTTCCATGGAGCTTATATTTTGGGGGTCAGGGATAGAATTTTAAAATTACTTAAATAAGAATTTCAGATAGCTTCTATGCAAAAGATAGAATCAGGCTATTAAAATGTGGAGGGGTGAAGGTGATCAGGTCTTGTTAAAATACAGATCGCTGAGTCCCTTCCCCAGAGTTTCTGATTCAGTAGGTCTGGGGCCTGGGGATTTACATTTTAAACAAGTGTTTGGATGATGTTGCTGCTGTTGGTATTCTGGGGTACACATTTTGAGAACCATTGGTGTAAAGTATAGGGTGGTCAGCAAAAGCCTCTCCAGTGGCAATATTTGGATAGAGACCTGAATGATAAGGAACCAATGATGTAGGGAGTGGGAAAGAGAGTTGCAGGCAGAGGAGAGAAGCTGTCTGGTTTGAAGAAAGCAGAAATGCCAGTGAGGCTGCAGCATAATGAATGAAGGGGACAGTGACAGCAGATGAAATCAGAGAAAGGTAGATAGAGTGAGGACACGTAAAGCAGTGGCTCCCTTCTCTGAATGCACCTCCCCCCCGACTGATTTAATCTATCCGAATGGCACTCAGGTTACTTTACAATTTCCTTAGGTGATATTGACAAACAGCCAGGCTAGGAAATCTCCATGAAATCTTAAGTTTCCATTTCAGCTATGATGGGAAGCCATTGAGCAGTAGAAGACATAATTGAGTTTAAATTTTTGGCTGTCAGGTATAGAATAGATTTTGTAAATAGGTAAGAATGAATGAGGGAGACAAGTTAGGAAATGTTGTAATTGTCCAGCATTAAAAGTGTTATTGGCTCAGTCTAGCTGATAGTGGTGGGGATGTTAAGATGTGGGATACAGGATGATAAATGGGATTCTGGGGATAGACAGAAAGTACTTGCTGATGGATTTGATATGAGAAATGAGAGAGAAAGAGAGAGGATTCAAAGGTGACTTCAAGGTCACTTTTTAGCTAGGTGAAAGGTGATGGCATTAACTAAGAATAGTGGGGTTTCTAAGAAGCAGGTTTAGGGGGAAATTCAAGAATTTTCCTCTGTTAATTTTGAGATGACTTTTATGAATAGTTAAGAACCAGGATGTTTTTAGAGAAAGGGAGTGGGACTGAAGGTGGACAAGCACCTTGCTTCTTTGGTAGGTCCATTGCCATTGCCAGCTAGGAGAAGATTATTTTTCATGTGGATTTCATGTGGATTTTGGAAAATGGAAGCCTCTCTCCTATCACATGTAGCTTTTTAAATGGGTGAATGGAATCAGGGCAGGAACTTTCTAGAGGTTTAAACCTGTGAGTTTATGCTCAGTATAGGCACTCAGTATATATTTGTTAAATGAATGAATGAATGAATGAACTCACTTTTATATATCAAGCCCATTTATCATTTTGATGTGAGATGTGCTTTCAGATCACATTGTGTTGGGGATGTCAAATATCCAGTGGTTAAAGATTTGTCTCCATGAGATTATCATAAAGTATTGAACCAGTCAAATGAATCGACTGAATCCAAAAAGGCAGAAGGGTTTTTGGTGTAAGCAGTGTTGTGTTCCTTGTATTATTCAGAGCAAAAAGACAGTAAATAGGATCCTTTGGTTTCTAGTTACATGTCCCTGGTTTTCTTTTTGCCCTTTCTTAAGAGCCAGTATAATCTATGTGATTTCAGCAGAATCATACCAGATTTGAATCCTCAGTTTCCCCTTCTATCTGCCAGGGCCCTGCAGACACAGTGGGGAAAGAGTTCAGAGTTCAGGGGTAAGAGCCGCATGGTGCAGTGTGGAATGTTCATAGCTGTGTTCAAAGCTGTCTTACCTGAGATTTCAGAGGTAATCATCATGTGCCTATGAGTGCATTTTATGATGAACCAAAAATCAGAATCTGTGTTTCTAGAAATGAATCAGTTGTAGAACCAGAGAGATCAGGGACCTGTTCCCAAGTCCAGTCACCCAAACTTGTGAATGAACAGGTGGAGTCTTTCCCTAGTCTAAACTGCTGTGTTTCTAGATTGTGGAGTAGAAGGATATTCCAAACTCATTTCTCCTTATCAGCCCCATTCATGGAGCAGTGATCCCACTTCAGTCTTGAGTAATGGGGGTAAAAATTAAATTTTTATGATATTAACAACTGTCATCCAAGTTCTTAGGGAGGGAAACTCTGTGAAATACCTTGATAATTCACTTAGAACTATAAAGCGAAACTGGAGAACATTTTATAGTTTAGACTGAAGCCAGCAGAAGAGAATGGCTAAGTTGACACCCTGACATAGGGGGGG
>PVKH010046698.1:0-10370 GCA_004027955.1 Chaetophractus vellerosus | reverse complement strand
ATGAAACAAACAATCCTCCTTCCTCCATAAAACATGCCCTTAGAATTCAACCAAAGTAACGCACACATTTCTATATAATCAATGGCTCAGAGACAAAATCACAATAGAAATTACAAAATATTTGGAGCTGAACTACAATTAGAACATTACAAATAAAAATTTGTGGAGTGCAGTTAAAACAATTATTTATCAGGAAATGCGTAGCCTTAAATTAAATGCTTATCTTAGAAAGTAAGTAATCTGAAAATTAATGAATTAAACTCTAACTCAAGAAATTAGCAATGAGCAGGAGATAGAGAAAAAGGAAAAGAAACAAATAAATTTGAAATTTTTTAAAAAATGGAGATACTTTAGGAGAGTGCCTGGAATATAGTAAGGAATTTGCAAGTGTTAATTATTACTATAATTATTTTTAAAATATTTGAAAGCAAATGAGGTAAGATAAGTGGAACATATCAATGAGCCCTTGACTGTTCTTGAAACATAGGGGAGAAAAGTTTCACAAGCTTCTTGCTCCTGACACTTGAGTCTCCTCCACGTTTAATCCATTGACTCACATCTGTACCTTGACCTTCCCTTCTAGTCATGCTGGAACTCTATACATAGCCCAGGATTTTGCCCCAGTACAAGGCCTCTTGGTCAATATACCCACCATATTTTATTTTGCCCTTTGAATTACCATCATAAGCATTTGGCAAAAGTCACAGCAAGCGCGATGGAGACTAGATAGCTTCAGTCTCTAAAAAACACGGAGACCAATTTTTTAAAATTATTTTTAACATTGATATTAATAGGTTCTTTATTTTAGATGCAAATATTTTCCCTAAGTATTGAATGTATCTACTATCCATGCCTTTTTGTAAAGTGTTTTAATCAATCGATAAATTATTTCCTAGCACTTAACTAAAATAGTGCTTCTGGAAAAATATTTATTTTTAGAGAGGAAGGAGTATTGGGTTATTTAGAGGCAGAGGTACTTCAGAGAAGGGCAATTATCTTGGTTTGCAATAATGGGGTATTGGGGACAGTTGAGCAGTTTAATAATCTGATTACTTTAGGACAAGTGGAAAGATGAGGAGATAGAAAAAGGAAAAGTGTAGAAAGGTACTGAAATCATATTTTAGCTACTTAGGGAACTTAAGGTGCAGAGACGTGTGTTTTAGTTTTATTTCTTCAAATGACTAGATGCTGTGTCACCCTATTGATCTTTGATTACTTAATATGTAAAATGAGGGTTGGTGTGAAAAATGACACCCAGCTCTATATTTCTGGGATTCTACTTTTCTAGGGCCCTGGTGGAAGCAACCATTTACGGGATGTAAAATTCAATTTGTAGACAGCCCTTGGCACGTGGACTGCTCCTGCCTGCTTTGGAATCTGGCAACTATGAAACATCACAAGTTACAGTTACACTATGTATACAATTAGTAGTAATAGCTTTAGGAGCAGTAGTATTAATTTTATGGTAAAGTTGACTCTCTCGCTACTATTATTTCCTTTTTAGTGTGATCACAATCAGTTCAAAACTACTTTCAAAGCTTCAAAAAAAAATCTTTCCTCTCAATATTTGTTCTCAGGAAATTTTATAAAACTTCTAAGGCATTTAATGGAAGTTGCCGATTGCTGCTAAGTGTTCCTAGGGCAAATTGTCTGAGAACCTGCTTATTAAATCAATATCATGCCCACTTACTCATGGAGATTCTGCTCTGAAAGAATAGTATGACAGGCTTTTTCATTTATAAGTAGAATAAAACAGAAAATCCCCCCCCACACTTTTTTTTCATGATTGGAAAAAAAGATCACAGTGCATTTTTTCTCACAATATAGAAAAGCTTTCCTTAGCTTTCTTTTGATCTTTCGCTTCTGCCATATGGTAAAAGGGATGGATGATAGCTGGGAACAGGCCATCTGAGGCAACACTTTTTCTCCCTTCTCTCCTATCCACTCTAAGTCACTGGCTTTCAGAGTGTTGTTGGTGACCCTTTCAGAGGATCTGTGAGGTCAAAACCATTTTTTCTAGTAACACTAAAATGTTAGTTTCACTCTCCTTCTCCCACAGGTATACAGTGGAATTTTTCAGGAGCTACAGGGTGTACTATCACATGTAGTGTTACAGCAGCTTGATTACAGAAGCAGCTATGAGTACTCAGGTGTCTTCTATTAAGACAATAAAATATGCAAAACAATGTCAGTCTGCTCATAAATTTTTTTTACTATTAATTTTCATAAAAATAATACAACACGTTTATTATTTATTAATGAATTAAGAAATAAATACTTTTAAAGTCTCCATTTTAATTTCCAAGGGTAAATATCTATGGTTTTAGTTTACATAAACAAACTGTCTTTATAATGTGAAACTTTGAAACCTGCTACTCTAAGCAGCTACTCCTGTTGCTAAAAAGAGAAATTGGGAAATAGAAGCACCTTAAATCCAGAGGAAAGGACCAGGGGCACTCAAATGCGGCACTAACCCAACGGAAGAAGCTAAAGCCCTTGAAAGAGCACTCCAGATGCAACGTGGCCAATGAAGGAACACTTTAATTCAAACCCGTATATGAGATTAGGCTGGAAATAATACAATAAAGGAAGTTTAGGAATAGCGAGAGAGGGGTCAAAGTGTACTCTAGAATTTTAATACTTTGACTGAAACTGTTTTCCCTTTATCTTGATCACACTACCAGCCTCACTCTGCACCCTCCCCACCCTGACTACCTTGAAACTAAACTTGCAGCTTTATGACTGCACGACTGAGACTGCAGGCAAAAAGACCACTTCGGACTCTAACTATTCTAAATATGAAAGTCATCCCCTCCCCTCTCCCTCCCCTCTTACTTTCTTTCACCTTGGCTCTTAAAGGACCCAGGTGTAAAAGAGGCTCCAACTAGTTCCTTATCTCCCACTCCTCTCCCAGCCCTTACAGACCCTTGTGGGCCTAATTATCACAAAGGAAAACATTCCCAACCAAGTGGTCCTAATCACGACCTCAGTAGATCCCTCACCCATTTCCCTGAAACCAAACCCACATAAGGGTCTTAAAGGCAATTCCATTACTTAAATCAAACCCCTGTCATCCTCAGGTGCTTTTTCACTAACCCACTCTAAGCCCTGAAGAAGCTGGCTGGCCTTGGTTTCCATGGAGTTGAGTTCTACTCTCTTTCCCCTGCTTAGAACTGCACCTGAATAAAGTCATCCTTGCCTATTTCACATGGTCCAGTGCAGTTTTTTCTTTGACAACTCATAAGGTACTCTAATCACTATCTTAAAATATAATATTTGTTTATGCTCCACGAATTTATGTGTCTTAAAGGATTTGGGTTTGTGTCTTTGGTTTTGATGTTCTATGTATATATATAGCCTCGGTGTATATGGCTTAAAGTTTACCGTTTGGAACGTGTCGTGGATGGGAAGAATAGCACAGACTGTAGTCACCCAGTCGTGGATGGGAAGAATAGCACAGACTGTAGGGGTTCAGAGAAGACATTCTGGAATGAGGCTGTCTGGGTGTGATTTCCAGTTATGCAAGTTAGTTAATTTCTTCATGTCTTAATTTTGTCATCGATAAAATGGGGTTGATACCCGTGGCAGCTATTCCATGCAGTTGCTGTAAAGAGAAAATGAGTTAATATTTGTAAAGTGCTTAGCACAGCGTCAAGCCCATACTGTGTGCCCTCTAAGTGTTTAGTCAATAAATGGGTAAAACCAGAGATACACAGGTCAGATGAAAAAAAAAAGAAAGAAAAAATAGAAGCCAAAGACCCAGACTGTAAAGTAAACTCAATTTTGGGAGCAGATCAGAGTGAGTACTCAGTAGGGAAAACAGACATCAGACTTTGTGATTAGAATCAGTCCTCAGACAAATCTCACACCACATGGTCAAGGCCCAGCTAGATGATGAAGCCTTAGAACTAAGAGGGCTATGGGGTTGGTTCAAATAAACTCTCATGAGAAATGTTTCGCAGAGACAACACTTCTTTGGAAGGTCTGAAGGCGGCTTTGTCTCTGCAAGCAGACTTCCAAAGATTTAAAGGCCAGAATCCAGCATCTGCCCCTCTAGCTATCTAAAGATTAGCATGACCACTGGAGGGCACTACTTTCAAGTTGCACACATCACGGGTATCCATTTTTATATTCCTAGATCATTTTGAAATGCTCTCCTAATGCACTTTAAAATATATTTGAGATATTGAGTTAGAAAAGAGATGAGGAATTGAAAAGAAAAAAAAAGCTCATAGCACATTTTTTCCTAGGGGAACTTTAATTAATCTTTGTATAAAGGCACTTTTATTTACTCTGACATTTGTATTAATCTGTTCTAATCTCATTAAATAAACCAAAGTGCTTTTGAAAGCACCCCACTAAGTACTTTATAATAGTTAAGTCTTAATTAAATGTACTAACACTATTCACTTAATATTCTTTTTGAAATTATGGCCTTGCTAACACCTGTTAAGTTTTTATGATTATATTTTTTAACAATTGTGTATTCAGAAGTAAATAATGCATTTAATGTTTTGAAGTCAGACAGACATAATTTAATTTCCTATAATTAAACATGTCCCAACAGCTAAACCTCAGAGTTACAATGGAAATTCCTTTGTTTCTATGAAGCTTTCAGATAGTTGAGGTAAGAGTAATTATACCCTGAATGCAAAATGCCCTGTTGTCTCTTCCACCCACAAAACATGTATCTACTCACCATCTTAAAACTTATGTAACTCCAGAACTGCAGGGTTAAACTTTTGGAGAAAGGTTAACTTCACATAAAAATCCATTAAATGTACAGATAAATGTACAGATGACTATAATGGCTGCTCTTCTTGAAGAAAAGTAGAGAATAGCCTTTAAAAGTGCCAAGAAAATTCCTTCATCCTTAGTGGGGTATAAGGGAATGCCGATGCTGATGCTAAGTAGTAGGGAGTGGCTTTTCTTTTTCCTCTGATCCTCTTTAAGAGCAATAGGGAAAAGTTTAAATAGACATATTTGTTTTTGTTGAGAAGTTAGCTTGAATCGAACAGCTCTACTTTTAATGTGGCATGTTCACTGAGAACGTGTGAAGTATTTTGTATATATGAATTTTTAGGCAGCCTCTGACCTGAAACATAAGATAGACAACGATTAGGAAGCTTATAGTCCTTTGATTCTTATAAAAGAAAACTTCCATGAATACGTAAAACCTGAGGAGAAAGGCTTTATTTTTTAAACGAGATTTTGATAAAGGAGATTTTGGATAGGAATATAGTAAAGTCTCAGCTATTCGTGTCCATCAATCTGTTTTAAACACCAACAGGCAAAAACCATCACAGGAGTTGAAGGGGAACCCGGCATATTCTCTGGTTTCCTTTGTCCAGCGCAGAGAGTTTGAATCCACACTGAGGTTTTGATCATGCAAGGGAAAGAGTTTATTAAACTGGAGGAGGTTAGCAGACAGACAAAGCCTCAAATCTGCCTCCCCGAACAAAGGAGGCAAGGGTAATTTATTAGAGTTAGACAAAGAGAGGTGGGGACAGGGATGCCATTGACTGAGTCCTCCTGCAAACCCGGGTCTGCAAAGCAGGCAGGAGAGGAGGGGAGGAGGGGTGAGCTCATGGCTGCTCCTAAGAGTGTCCTTGGTCTCAGGCTTCTCTGTCCAGTGTATGTTTTATTTGGTTTTAGATAAGAAGGAGAAGAAAAACAAGAAAAGCTTGTTAGGGAGCAAGAGCAGGGAACTTGCTAGGGAGTGGAAAACAGGAATTTGCTTTGTGACTAAAGACAGTTTTCATTAATAAGTAAGATGCACAGCTGTGTGCAACGAATTACAGAAGTGAAATTACGTAGTTAAAACTAAAACATCATTCATTAGCTCAATCTAAAAATGACCGCTGTAGTGTAAACTATATGATATGACTGCTTTTGGTCTGTTTCAAAGTGAGCAGCTAAACAGTCACAGCTCAATCAGAACTGAACGTGGATTGTGCATATAAATTGCTTAGCACATATAATGAGTTCTCGGTGGTAATCATAATAATATATGATTATTATTTTAAAAGGTAAAGTCTGAGACAATAACTGTGCTGCCTCCCCATTCCTTCTTTCCATCCCTGGTTGCCCTTTCACCTTCCTTATCCTTCCCTAATGTGGTGTTCATTTATTCAACGCATATTTATTGGTGCCAATTATAAGGCAAGCACTGTTTCAGGAATTGGCTGACATGCTGAACTTTACCTGAGCCCTGTGGTTCTTAAACAGTGAGAGTCAAGAAATCCTCCCCATCCTTTTGTATTCCTGGCTAACTGCAAAGAACCACCCTTCCGGTATGGCTTAAATAGGATTCTGATGATTCCTTTGTGTACACATGCCGAAGCCAGACGCAGACCCTTGTGAAAAGGGGCCATATACTTGAAGAAGGAAAAATGGCAAATATATACATCCATAGTCATATGCCTTTGGGTTGTTCGTGATTTGGAGATGTTATAGAAACAAAGAGTTTTGTTTTTTTTCCCCAACCTTCAGTGTGTGTGTGTGTGTAAAACAGCTCTTATGTGATGGAATTGGTAGATGCTATGCCATTACCAAAAGTTTTGGCTATAATTAAAATTCCTGGTCATTCTTGGGCAAATATGGAGGAAAGCACTAGCAACCACACGGTAGATACAGCTGCCAAATTGCAGTGATAAATTCTAATCCTATTCCGGTTTCTATAATGACTTTTGAACCAAATAACTCTCTTGGAAGCATAAAAATATTACTTCTTGACATTCAACAAAATGCTCTCCTCAAGAGATAATAAAAATTGAAAAATGCCGGCTGTTTTTATAAGCCTGCAATTAAATCATGGTTTGATCCTAATAGTAAACCGGTTGGTCCTCCTCCCTAATTGCCACCAGGAAACAGTTTTAGAAATTATTCAAAGTATGTCTCACCGGAAGACAGAAAAAACCCTAAGCCAAGGAAAGCAGTATTTCTGGAAACAATCCCCTAAAATAGCTAAACAGTGAGAGTCAAGAAATCCTCCCCATCCTTTTGTATTCCTGGCTAACTGCAAAGAACCACCCTTCCCGTATGACTTAAATAGGACTCTGATGATTCCTTTGTGTACACATGCCGAAGCCAGACGCAGACCCTTGTGAAATGGGGCCATATACTTGAAAATATATCACAATAGTTTAATTAAAAGCATAATCAGGAAAAGCCTTTTCATAGCTCTCAAGGACATTTTCCCTTACCAGCTGGACCTTTTAAAATTCGGCAGTTGGGCTTTCTTCAGTTACTCTCATCCCAAAGCTATAAAAAATGTTTTAATAATGATTTGTGTGTACTCCCATTTGGCTGAAGCTTTTCCCTGTCAACAAGTTACTGTAGCTACTGTCGCAAAAGTGCTATTAGAAAAAGTAATTCCAAATTGTGGCATTCCCTGAGAACTTCATGGTGCCCAAGGAACCCACTTCATAGGGTAAAATATGAAAACAATATGCAAAATATGGCCTATTTTGCAACATCTTCATGGTGCATATCCCCCCAATTCTCAGGCGTAATAGAAAGAACAAATGGTATAATTAAAACCCATTTAAAGCCATGCCTATAGTCTTAAACCCAAGATCTACTCTTTTAGAAAACATAAATTACCTCCGTTTGAAATTATAACAGGGAGACCTATGAAAATAAACTTGGGAATATATGAGGTCTGCCTCATAAAAGGAAATATGCTAACCTATTGTCAGGAACTAATCAAAACCTTAAACTACAACAAAAAAGAAATTTGGTAGAACAATCCCTCCACAGCACACTCCCACGAGATGAAGTTTTTCAAAACCACAATCTTCAGCCTGGCGATTCTGTATATTGTAAAAGACATCTCCATAAATATGCTCTCCAGCCTTCCTGGAAAGGACCCTGTCTGGTTCTTTTTTTTGAACCCAGGACCTCATATACGGGAAGCAGGCACTCAACCACTGAGCTACACCCCCTCCCTAGTACTTTTAACCAACCCATATGCAGCTACATTAGAAGGTATTGATTATTGGGTTCATTTTTCTCACTTAAAGAAAGCTCTGAGCCCTGCCTGGAAATCCATTCCTAACGGTAACTGTATTAGTCAGCCAAAAGGGTGCTGATGCAAAGTACCAAAAATCTGTTGGCCTTTATACTGGGTATTTATTTGGGGTAAAAGGTTACAGTTACAAAGCCCTAAAGAGTCCCAACTCAAGCTTACTTCCTCACCCAAAGTCTGTTGCCACGTGTTGACGCAAGGTGGCTAGTGACGTCTGCGAGGGTTCAGCCTTCCTCTTCTCTCTCTCTCTCTTTTTTTAGTACAAACATCCCAGCAACAGCTCATGTGGGCTGCTGCTGAGGGTACAGGTGCTTTTATTTGGGGTGAGGTTGGGGTGGGTGGGGGATAAGGAAGGTTGATGGGAACAGTCCTCACTGCCCCTGACAAGTGAGATGTATGGGGGGGGGAGGGGGGTATCTCTGGCCAGGCCCTGGTCCACACGGGAAGATACCAGTCAGTCTCAAAGTCAGGGGAGAGCCACCAAGTCTAGCTGTTCAGGAACTACACAGGAGTCTGGGGAAGGTCCTCTGCATATTCCTCACTAACCTATACATGATGAGGCTGTACATGAGTTAATTACAAAAGAGTCATATTTACAAAAATCTGTACACACATTTGAAAAGCTCACCAAATTGTCATCTATGTATCACAAGTTGCTAGGCCAAAATATTAAAAATGCGATATTATATGTTTCTCTTCTCAATTCTTTTCAAAAAGCTTAATATTTTTAAAACACATATTATATTCTGTTTTCCTTAAGACCCATGAAAAGACTGAGCAGCCCAGCCCTCCTTGAGCCACCAGAGGTCTTGAGCCATGGATAAGCCTGAAGGACATGGCCCAGGGTTGGGGCAGAGAGCCAGCCGATAGTGCAGAACGGAAGCTGAAACACAGCAAAGGGAAGGTGTCTTTGGCTAAAACTTTGGCATTAAATAAGAAAAAAGGGCAAACAGGATGGAACATGCAGTCCCCCATTCAGGCTGGAGCAGAGTGGGGACTCCTCTTCTCTCTTAAGGCTCCGTGGGTCTAGCTTCTTCCAATCTCAGCTGTAGGCTGTCATAGAGCTGTCTCTCTCTTCCTCTGGGGCTTGTTTCTTTCCTGGCTCAGCTGCTCTGGTCTCTTCACAAGGTCACCTGTAAACTATCAGGCGAGTAGCTCAACTCTCTTCCCGAGGCGGCAGGATACTCTTCGGTGTCTATGGAGCCTTCTCTCTTATTCTTTGTATCTGTTTTGTGTCTACTTCCGCGTGAGAGTCTATTTTATCAGCCCACCAAGGGGCTGGGGACTCAACCCTTTAAACTCTAATGATGTGGTCGAATCAAAGTCCTAATCTTTCCATAATTTAATCAAAGATATCTCAGCTGAATCTAATACAATCAAAGGGTATCACGCCCAGAGGAACAGACCAGTTCACAAACATAATCAAATATCTTTTTTGGAATTCATAAATAATATCAAACTGCTACAGTAAACTGAAGCTCAAAATTACCAAAGACCAGAAGAATATGACACCTGATCTTGATCAAGAAGGGGAATTGTAAAAAGAAATAAAGCAAAATAGAATTACTATGGCTAAGAGACTTAAAAAGGAGTCTTGAGATCATTCTGGAGATGACTAATGCAAATATCAGCCAGATATCACAAACTCTCAAAGTATTCAAAACCTCAAGCAACAAGGTTACTCAAAACCTTAAGGATGATGTGGACACCAGAAAAAAAACCACAAGATAAAGAACTCAGGAAACTATCTAACTTGAACGACATTTGGAGACCCCAAATATCTACCAATCACAAACAACTTATTTAATTTTATTTATATTTAAAAACCCTTGTCCAAAAGTGCCAAGATGGGACACAATTTGGGTTATCACCTGAATCTGTGCTCCCCGAATTGCAATTCTAAGATCACAAATAAATGTCTTTGTTGCACGCAGTTTAGTTCCTTATTTCTTGGTTGACACCCTGCATATTCCCATGCTTTGTTTCATAAATGCAGTGAGACCTAAGGAGTCAAGTTCATGCTTTCAGACACAGGAATCTTCAGGGCCTTGGCTTTTGATTTGCAAGGGCCTGACACATATAACTTGTCCATAAACAAGACTGGAAACAGAGTAGGTGAGGTACCAGATGACCTTGTCACTACAAACTAGCTTGGAGACAAATGAGGAAGGAATAAGGGAGCACAAAGTCTAGACTGCCTGCACCCTACTCATCTTTCTCTTGCCGGGGACTGAGTCCTGGTGTGTGAGTTGGTAGATGATGAAACCTTAGGGGTCAGAGAATATTTGCATTCCACTTCCTTTATGAAGCCCAGAGAATTTCAAGCTTCTGTGAATAGCCC